>JZKD02S1620416.1:74266-86322 GCA_000966675.3 Picea glauca
ATATTTGAAATGTTTATTAATGGATTATGCTATCTAATGTGCTAACCCCTTTACATTATCGCTATATACTTGCCCTTGTTTGTTGAGAACTTGTTGTAGGTACAAAGCTTCGGATCAAGGTGCTCAACAGTGGAACATCATCAAACGTTGGAACTAGGTAGGCTTCTTTCTTATCTCACTTGGACATTGGTTTATATAGTATATGATGGAATTGAGTAGATTTCTACAGTCATACCTGTCTGTTGTGTTTTACCCTGGCCATATAGAGTTTTTCCCTCATAACAGAATTGGCGACTCCACTGGGGAGAGATCTTCTTTCTAAGGGTTTGAAGTAATTTTTCTTCTTGCCTTGCTCTTTTTCCTTTTTGGTTCTTGTCATATCAGTGCTTGACAGATTCTGTTCACTCTGGGTCTGAGTTTTCAGCCTTTTGCCCTTGCCTGGCCTTGTTTTAAAGCATGTACGCTCCTTTTTCCTTGATAGTCATGTATGCATGCATGCTGTCTCACTACAAGCTGCATATATATGCGCTTTTGTTATTGGGTAAATCAGTAGATGTAGACATGAACTAATCCCCCTAGATCCACCTAGATATAGAAAAAAAGAGATAGAACAAGATGCTTTCCCTAAGTTGTGATCATTGATTTTACTACCAAAGGAGGAATAGATAACATACCTTATGAATCGCTTCCTTATATATTTGTTGTCCCTGCTTCACTCCAGTACTCTTGTGGAATCAGATCTGTGATAACACAAACCAACCATTGTGAAAGAAACAATAGTAGAATTCAATGACAAACTAAACATGTGATAAAGGAATCATATAATAAAATACTAATCATTTTATGGGAAAGAGACGTGCCGCCATATTATATTAATGAAAAGTAGAAAATACAACAGAATTGCCTTGATGTTGCAAATTCCCTTTTAGTGGTCCTTCGTTCCAACACATAGATCCATTTGCTCTGAAATTTGCATGAAGATAATCCACAAGAGATTGATAGACAAATAGATGCCTCAAGCATCACTAGGAACATGATTCTTCACACAGTCTTTATCCTATTCTTTCATCAATTCTCTGTTTAATCTTTCTTAACCTTTTCCATGAGAAGCCCATGATTATATAGGAGAAGGTGAAGTGGTTAAAGGGATGAGGATGATCCCACCAAATTAGAGAAACTACTAGGATCGAAACCATATGGATGCCACCTCACATTCTAGAAGATTCCCCTTCGAGAAACTTTGTAAAACCTCTTTCCTCTTTTAGCTTTGGAATGCCATCGCATCCTTCCTATATAGTAGCTTGCGGAAATCCCACGGGCTAGATATAGAGCAGCCCATGGAAATCATATATTTCCGCACTATGTAATATATGCAGCCTGCAAACCCTTTCTAAAAAGTAGCCTTGTAGAGGAGAAAATAAGTTTCTTTTCTCAGGCAAAACGTCATGTTGGGAGCCTGAACACATGTTTGTGAAAAAATCATTAGGGTGACCAAAATAATGTGTAACAAAATCCCACCCAAAGTATGAGGCTGGAACTCGTGACAACCGAAATACTTTGTAAAAATGCGTGTGTGTGTCGGGAACAAGGAGCGCACCAATTGGTAACCTGCAAAAAATCAAGCATCCACACAATATTATACCATGTATGAAGTAGGAATTTCCATGTTCAGACTATAAATGATAAATATAAGTCATGGCCACAAATTATACACTGTGGATCCATGTCATAAAGATTCTACATAGCCACCAGGAATACATTGTGGATCTATTTATTGAAAAACTCAAATACAGACAGAGCCACGAGACATACAAAGTTGATCTATGTGCCAATTCAAATCATAAATACTCCATCACAACCTGGATAAAAAATGATGAGGTCCAGGGTCTTCAATCCTGTCATCCATTAATATGAATCTAGCCATGTGATTACAATCACTGAAGTTGAACATGGTTAGAAACCACTTGATTATCGGTCGTTAATGAAAACCGTTAACAAGTGCGAGGGAAATCACCATTGATGTCAATGACTCCCAAGGTACAATAGTACAATCCAACGAGTGTGAATAGATGAGTTGAAGTAAAAAAATCGATGGAATCTGTCGATCAGGAATCAATGATGTAAATCCACTGTCGAAAGCGAAGAAACCTGCCATTGAGGCATGCAGGCTCTAAGGCACCAAATAATTTCTAAGTCTTGTTCTTGGATAATGAGCTGAAGTTGACAAGAAAAAACTCATCACAGGAGGGCCTTGATGTATTCCCCATCAAATGACATGAAATAAGTAATAGATTTAGGGTAGAACAAAGTATGAACATGATTTCAAACTGACACAAGGAAGGCCGACATGGTAGGAATTGACAATTGCATATGGGCAACTTAATAGAGGGCTTGGTTGAACTTCTCTTGAACATATGAATGGAACGACATTGGTCTTGGAAACATTGACTCAAAGACGACCCAAGATATGAATTTGCAGAAAGTCACACGAGAGACAAATGGATTTCCCAACCCAGATTCAAATGATGAAGGGGGTGCCATGTTCAAGAGCAACGATTAATGCCACTAACACAAATATAGAGACACATCTCTTTCCAAAATTCCCCCCCACCATTTCTGGTGAGTAACTCTTTATTTTTATGCAAGCTTGAGGAGGATAACATATGCTTGTTGATGTAAGCTCATCCTTCAGATGAGTCCCTCGAAATATGTTTAATGAACCCTAAGAAGGAGTGGTTTGGTCCCATGTGGGTCTTTCGATGTTTTTTTAATGAGTCCAAAGATAGAAAACTCAAGGGTTTTTCATATTTTGAGAGTCTGAAAAACACTTAAAGAGAACTCTCCCAGTTCCTTTTTCATAAAGTAGTTTGATAGGACAGAAAAAGTGATAAACTATCTCCCATCAAACGTTTTCTTCAAATAATCTTAGGAGAGTGAACAGAACAAGGTCGCTCTACAATCTTTTCATTTTTATGGAGTGCGAAAAGAGATTAAAGGTTACTCTGTAAGTTTTATTATTTTCGTGTTACCATAACGAGTACGAAAAGATGACAAAAGTATACTCTGTTACGTTCTCATCGATTTTTTAGCATGAGAACGAACAAAGACTAAGCTCAAGGTTTTTCTAAAAAAAAACCCTAAAAAGTAATCGTACATGTGACGAAAAAGAAAAACGAATCACAAAAATTGCCCATACTCCATTGTCCAGAACCCTAGTCTGCCAATTTGCGAGAAACAAAAACACTCACGAGGCCATTAGGCTAGTAGGTTTTTAAGAAAATATATTTAAATGATATAAAAAATATTTTTAGAAAAAGTAAAAATGAGATAAATAGGGGCGATAACTCATTTTCCCTATTTCATTTGTATTTGGTCAAAAACTTGTCTAAGAGCCCTTTTTTCACCTCATATTTCGATGGTTGATTGCGGGGAGCACAGGCGATCATTCGACGAATGGTTTATGTGAAAACGGTGAGTACTTCGTCTTCTTCCTTTTCAAAGGTTTAAAATTCATTTCAATCGGTTAAAAGATGATTTTTTGAGTGAGTTGTTGGGCCGTAGGCATGCGCTGGGGCCGTCGCAGGTGCCTTATATCGGGGAATGTGGAAATCAAGGATTTCCATAGGCGCCAAATGGTTCACCTATGGAAACCCCGCTCTGTAACCAAAGCCCAACTGCGGTGGCTGAAAAATCAAAAAGAAAATGATGCGTTGGACCAAAAAGAATTCCAAAAAATGATGATTGAAGGTGCTAACTTCTTTCTTTCATCTCCATGCATGTATTTTGATTGCAAAGATGTTAGAGTGGAGAGAAAGAGAGAATGAAGACGATGATTCAATGGCTTTGAATGATCCGAGCACCTTAAATTCCCTACGACAGTGTGGTTTGTTAAAGTTCTTCAAGATCCAGAGCATGAGAGCCCAACTGATACTGTTGGAAAATTTGGTCCATATGTGGGACATGGACCAAAAAGTATTTCATGTGGGTGTTCATGTGCTTTCCTTGGACATCAAAGATATTTACTTCTTGACACGGCTATCCCTTCGTGGGGTGAAAGTGACCTTAACAGGAGGTTGAGGTGTGGTTTGCCGCTGAGTGAATACATCAGACATTATTGTGAACCTAAGGTCGAGCGACCCAAGGGTAAAGTGGATATCAGAGGGGTTCATGATCTGACTCTCATAACCATTATTTTCACCATTGCACAGATGGCAGGGAGTGCTTCTCTGCACATGGCTCTACAGAGCTATTTTCAGTATGTCGTAGAATGCATGAAACCTCGTGTGTTCAACTGGTGTGATGGACTCCTCTGCAGTATGAAGAGCCAGTTGACAAAGAGAAAGAATGGGGAGCTGAAGCAGTTTGGGTATGGATCCATTTTGGTATATTTCTTCCTAAAAAGAGTCCCTCACCTACGCTTACAAGTAGATATGAATATACTAGTGCCACAAGATCTGCAGATGAAGTGGTGGTGTGATCTCATGTCCTGACATGTAGCGGGCCCCATTATTAAATACAATGATACATTTTTTGATTGGCTGGAGCCCCAGATCTTGATGATCGATGACTATGTGTATGCCAGGCTAGATTTTCTCAATGATCCGAACTTGGTGCTACCTGAGGGTTCTTAGTGGGGGATCTATGTAAGAAAAACATATTGTTTTATGGTGTTTTTATAATTTTTTCAAAATATAAAACATTTTTTATGTTTTCAATCCAATGAATAATCAAAATATTTTGACTATGCAGATGTAGGGCCATTCCGGCCCTCGGGTAGATCCCCTATTTAGAGGTGAGGGGAAGCAGTGGTAGTACTAGGATGGGATGCAGATGATTATGAATCAATCGAGCAGAATCTGGAGGGTTTGACTACAGGCATCCCAGATATGTCGATTGGCGAGGTCTCGAGGCGTTTCCAGTGCCATACCGTAGGTGTCTCTGGTCCACTAAGACAATTGCTCCATAGGGTAGAATGAGTAGTAATGTGTTACCATGAGCAACATCCATGATGCCATTTTGTAGAAGCTATGAGCTTCATATTTTGATATTTTGGTCTTTGGACGAAAAACAATATTTTTGTAAATTTTTTTTATCATTATATATATATATATACATGAGGCTACTACCAACTTATAAGAATGTCCTGCATAGGGTTGCAATTGTAAATTACAGTGGTCTTGCATAGTATAATATAGTGATAGAAACATTAGATAGCTTGAACAGCAGCCAAGGCCATTTTTTCAACATGTAAGTACCTGGGTTCGGTAGTCGTGAGACTCCGACTCAAATAATAAATGACATGTTCTTTGTATAAATCGTCTTCTTGGACCAGAACCATGGCAATGGTAGAGTCCGAAGCAGCGAGATAAAGGAAATTATCTCGACTATAATTGGGCAGGAAAAGTAGTGGGGTATAGGTTAAGATTAGTTTCAAATCTTCGAAGGCTTGCAGTGGTGTCCCATACAAACTTAGAGCCCTTCTTTAGTAGTCGAGTAAATCCAAGTGTTAACTCAATGTAGTTTGGGATAAAATGACATAGAGAGTTTGCCTTCCCTTGCAAACTTTATAGTTAGCAAAGTGAGGAAGGAGGAGGGAGAGTGAGGATCACCTTGACCTTCAAAGGATCTACCTTGATCCCCTGATGTGACACAATAAATCCCAGGATTCTATCAGACTCCACACAAAAGAAACATTTATGTGGTTTTAAGCGTATACGATAGAACCGACAATGAAGGAAAATGGCTTAGAGGTGGGCCGGATGATCACTATGATGCATGGAATGCGCTGGTAGATCATATAAATATGGTTGTACAATATGATTAATATCATGGAAAGCATAAGACATTGCACGTTGAAACTTCGCACCAACGTTCTTCAAACCGAAGGGTAGTTTCCGATAGGCAAAGGTGCCCTAAGTACAGATGAAAGCGGTTTTATGTTGATCCATTGTTAAGATATTGATTTGATTATATCCGGAGAAACCATCCATCAAAGAGAAGATTTCACTTCCGGTGCAATCGTCGATGATTTGGTCAACGAAAGGGGTAGGAAAGTTGTCCTTAGGACAAGATTTGTTTATATCCCTATAATCAACATAGACACGGATCATACCTTGTTTCTTGTTAACCAGAACTAGATTGGATACCCAATTAGTCAAAGCCACAAGATAAATAAATCCAGCTTTAAGAAGTTTTTCGAATTCAAGCTTGATAGCAGCTGCTTTACGGGGGTGGACCGGGGGAAGTCTCTGCCGGATGGGTTTAGCATTCGGGTAGGTATTAATTTCATGTATAACAATATCAGGGTCAATACTTGGCATCTCTTCGTAGCTCCATGCGAAGATGTCACAAAATTCTTGGAAAAGTGACTTATATGTGACAACCTCATCAGTGGAGCATGAAGCTCTGATGTGGACATTTTTAACAACTCTAGGTTTAATAGATATGTCGAGGGAGATGGTGGGTGAAATGTTACTTAAGTTCCCTTCATATAACACATTGTGTATCGATTCAGGAACGGAAGAAATAACGAAAATGGTTAACGGAGTCGAGATCCATTGGTAACTCTCGATGGTGTGTTGTTAGAGAAAGAGAATGGAACGATGATGCCCATCAGCCCAAGGGGTATCTTCCATCAACATAACCGACATAATCATCTCATCCGTGGGAAAAATAACATGGAACAGGTCAGGAGATGAATCACCGAGAGAGGGAGTAGAAGGGTCAGTCGATTGAATGGCTTGGTAAGCAGATTCAACTAGACTTAAAGGAATCTACTCTCCATAGTGAAGATAATCACCGGGTTCGGGTATTATCCATGGGTCAAAATACGTGGGAGTTGCGTGGATGGAGGTGGAAATCATATTAATAGAGGAAACCAAAGGAGGCGGAACGTCGGGTGGTGGGATTAGAAACATACCCATCAAAGTTGAATCTTTTAGTAGACCCACACCGACATTCTCATACCTAGGGGGTGTCTTTGCAATGAAAGGTATGTTGTTGGTACATGTATTAGAGTTAAAGAAGTCCGATTGGTCTACTATAATTAATTTTCCCTGGTGTGAAAAACACACGATACAGAAAAGATTAGACATGACTGCATGCATGGAATCGATCCATCTACGGCCAAGTAAAAGGTTGTAATCGAGAGGTGCGTCAAAGACCTCAACTTCAACGTTGATCGTTTTGCCTTCTAACGTAATAGGAAACGATGGGAGGACACCATAAGGTTTAAAGCCAGAGCCATTAAAGGCTTTGAGCGTGTTGTGTGATTCAGTTAAGGAAGGAGATCCAAAGGCTTTCCAACAGGAAATAGACATGACACACATTGAGGCACCCTCGTCAATAACTATTCTACAAATTTTCTTGTTGGCGACAACAACTTGTATTTGAAATGCAAGCTAAGGGGGTAACCTTGGAATGTGATCTTCCAAGTCAAAGATTATTAAATTCATATCCGCAGGGTCGATTCCACCAATAGCTTTCAACAATGCCTTCCATTTTGTAGGACAACTCTGAAGGAATTCGAGTGCTGACATCGTGGACAGTGCTTGCGCCAGATCCTCTACAATACTCTAGTTTTGGGCATCACGCGCATGAGGATTGAAAGAAGACTTTTGAACCATGCCCTTGGGAGGAGGGAGAAGGACTGTATCTGGGTTTTTTCATTCAAGATGAAGAGGACCGTTGGAAGGTGGAGCCGAGGGAGATTGTTGAACCAATGAAGGTGGTATATCGTCAACTTTCTCCTTGGAGGAAGAGTAATCTTTGGCACGAGTGGTAAGTGTGATGTCATTCTTCTTTGAATCACTCTTAAACATAAGTACATAGGAGGTAGTGGAGGAAGAAGGTTTATCATGGATGACCAATTGAGCCTGTTGTTGAGAAGGGAAGGGTTGAGACAAGATGACAGGTGTAAGAGGTTTTGGGGTCCCTTGAAGGAACTTTGTGACCTCAACATGTCTCAAAAAATCCTTCGTGTAGTGATCATCACCATAGATAAGGCAAGGATAGGGAGGTTTTCATTTTTCCTTATCATCAATAGGTTGTGACTTGGTCTTGTCGGATTATGGGTTGTTATTTTTATCCTCCTTATTCCTAACCTTCCCTTTTTTAGATTTATTCCTATCGGTAGGAGTCGATTGAACAACATTCACTTCTGAAGTTTTACCGGTGGGAGGAGTGGGCGTCAGAGCAGTTTGAACATTCGAAGCATGGGATTTGGGATTGGTGTGAGACGCCTATGCAGATTGAGGTTGAGCATGGAAAGTACCTATCACACAATCAAAAACATGAGAAGCTGCTGGGGTTGTTGAGGTGGTCTTGGTAGAAGGACGAGGTTCGTCAGGGAGAAGACCATTCAGAGTACCCATTTGTGAATAAACGAGCTCGAGGTACTGGGCAGGACTGATCACCTATTCTTCTGTGACAACTCCACCCATGGCAATGTATTTATATATTTCATTCGCAAAGGATTTCATGAACCATTCAGCCAATAACTGATCGAGAAGATTGAGTTTGATTCAACGTCGTCTTCGTCTCCACTCATGAATGTGATCAGAGATACGAGTGGCTTTATTTTTCTTGAAAGAAATCAAAATCTCGATTTTTGTTTCATAATGGATTGGAAACTGGTAGTGAGTGAGGAAAGCCATGGCTAGGGTATTAAAGTTGGCGAAGAAGCCTCGTAGTAATTATATATACCACTTCATGGTTGAACCCGTGAGAGTTCATTGAAAAAGACGTAACCGAAGGGAGTAATCCATCAAAGAGTTGGATGAACACCAAAGGTGGAAAGTCATTACATGATTGTTTGGATCCTCTCCTAGTTTACCATCAAACTTAGGAATGTCTGATGGTAATTTGGCTGGTATGACAGGCCAATGAGGAGAGTGATGGATAGGGTCATTCAAAATCCTAGACAAGTCGGGTAAATCCAAAGTGGCTAAGAAGGGTAACTGTCTATTCACGTGAGGGTATTGGTGACTTTGGGGAGGAAGTCCCGTCGATATACTAGTAGGACCATAACAGTTTCCATGTGATGTGAAGATCTTGGCAGATTTGGTTGTGGGTGTGGAGGCAGGTAGACTATGGGGTTGTACTGATTAGGGATGTTCCATTGGAAAGGGACACTAGATTGAACGTTCGAACCCCAAATGGGATTGGAAGTACTGGGGTAGGGTTGGTCCATACTAGGGGGTATAAAAGAGATAAATTGAGGCTGTTGTCCCCCAGTCGATTGAGTTTTACCCTAGGTAAGAAAATTCCAATACTGGGCCAAAGCTGTCAGTATGTTCTGTCCATAGGGTGTGGTGGGTGGTTGTTGTCCTCCAACCGGAGGTTGTGTCCCAATTGAGGTTTGACCTCCAAACGAGGGTTGATATTGGCCCCCAAGGTTGAATTGTCTGCCAACAGGAATCTGATAATTAGATGTGAAAGACTGAGTAATTCCACTAGGGTTGGATCCACCGGTGAAAGGTGGATAAGACCCTCTGGAGGGGGGATGGGGAATTGTTAGAATGAAACCGACAACAGGATTGTGCCCAGGAGGAGAAAAAAATCCAGATGCTCCGGATGGAACTTGAGTAGGGATAGGGATAGAAGAATTCAACGCATTATACCCAGGAGGAAGTGATGGGGAAGGTCTAGGTGAAAGTGGTGTGCCAATGGGAGCTTGGATAGCCACTGTAGTCCTGGTGGGAATAGTCATAGCATTTGGGACCATTTTAAAGTGGGCCATCTAAAGGGGTATGATTGCGTTAGGATTAACTCATGGGGTTTCTGAAACAACGAATAGATAGGAAGTTGTAATGGGAGAATGATCTAGGGGTATCATGTCCTCATCAGACGTTTCGGGTGACTCAAGTATGACAAGTATATCATCACTTGACCAGGCTCCAAAAATATCCCGTCTAGATATGTCAGTAGTCCAAAATGGATCTTAGCCTTCAGGACCTGCGAAAGGTTCGGTTGGTAGTCCATAAGTTTGAACAACAAGATCTCTAGATGAATTTAGCCAAATAATACATCTCTTGGAACCATGAGGAAGTCAAAAAGACTCTAGAGAGTAAGAAATTCAGAAATTGTCTAAAGAGTCAATTCTTTCCACTCGTGGAGTGGAAGTGTCTTGGAACTCACTCTGTTGAGGAGATCCCTTCGGTGGATTAGTAGGAAAGGGTTGAGAACTTTCTGGATCTTCCAAAGGTAGGCCTTGCATTCTACATGAATGGCGTGGAGGGTCAATATTGCTCGAACCAAAAACTTTTCAAAAAAAATCTATGGCCAAATATGAAAAACAAACAGCACTCGCCAAAATAATTAGGAATCACACCAAGCAAACAAAACCATCTTATTTTGAAATCACTAGTTGGTGATGAAATCCAACGTCATGAGACCGAGATAAGAAGGGGTTGGTCTAGGGTGGAAAATTTACATTGACAACCTGTTTAACGGAATTACACCCTGGTGGAAGCTCCCACACATAATCATGGGTATACCCTCCAAGGAGCCCGAGTGAGTTTGTCCAATGTCAATTCCAGGTACCATGGAGACTTGCCCCTCCATAGTCACCTTGTGTAAGACCCTAAGAATATAGGCTACTAAAGTTACCACAAACAACAGTGATGCCTGGGGAAGCAGTCGACAGTCTGATCCACACGCAAGGGCAGGGTATCGAGCTCGAAATCAACTTGAGAGGCTTCCACTCATCATTGTGGGTATACCTTCAAGCGACCCCCATAATACGTGAAATATCTACACTGAGACCAACAAAGCAGGGTGAGTAACTCTTTCAATCTCAATGCGACCTCAGGTTTGACCCTTGTGTGAGAAGGGCTTCCCTGGACAAAATGTTGCAAATGGATTTGAACACTCCCTATCACAAGATACTATTGTGTGTTTTGTGCTTTGGAAAGTGTGTCTCACTGCCTATTCCAAATATCTAGCCTAGCTAATGTTGGTGTAAAAGAGCCCTAGAAAATAAAAGTTACTACTTGAGTTTTAAATTTCACAATGTTTTTAGAGGCTGTTGTTACTCAAAAAGTAGATGGGAATGAAACCAATGTTGTGTAAGACTTCGACCCAATAACGTGCAAATAGAAATGAATGATGAAATTTTTAGTTCGATGAATTCTATCTATAGTAGGGAGAAGGTATTTTTCTGGAACAATGTGAACTATGACTTACAATTCCTTTTCTTTGAATGTAATACCAAAGAATCATCAACAATGTAATTTCACTATTCGTTCTTTTTCAATTTTTTGAATGCCAATATTTCTGTATAAATGATTACCTAAAAGACTGAAAGACTTTAATTTTTTCCTTTCGAAAACCAAAACAAGGATGGAATTGAGAAAGGATAAGCAATCAATGAAAATAAAACACTCAACAAGCACCCAAATCGATCTTTCAATGGAGTTAAAAAAAACAAAATGACAAGAAAATGTTTCTTCAAATGTGAATAAAAAATGGTCTTCTGATCATTAAGCAATCCAGAATGTGTAACCAACCTAAAACTTCAAATTCAATCAAATATTTTTAATTGAGCAAGCACTCAGACACAAATCCAGAGATTATACCCTTGTCGATAAAAATCAAAAAACAAAAATTGGAAAAAGATCAAAAGAGAGGTGTTCGATCTCCGACACTAATCAAGAGAAATATTAAACAGTCAGAAAATGTCAAGAACAAACATTAAAAATCCTTTCCCAGCTCACTAAAGCAAAACTAGGCAACAACAGAGGCCAAAACTGCAAGATACCAGATATATAAAATATGCAGAACAAAAACGAAATGCTAGAAATAACAGAATAACAGTAAAATATCCAGCATAATCTTCACAATACATAGAAATGATTCACGAAATAGCAACACAAATAACACTTTGAATTAGATAGCAATGTTCACAGGCCTCTTCGAGGGGGCAACCTCCAATCGAGCAGCACTCTATTACAATAATATCCAAGCTTGAGTTCTCATACCCTCGACTCCTATTTATACTAAAAAGAAGCATCTAGAGGAAGATCCTTCTAGAAGCGGAAGCTTCTATTAGGTCTTCT
>JZKD02S1620416.1:92223-106410 GCA_000966675.3 Picea glauca
TCTTCTTACATCCGCCTTATTCTATTTTATTGAAAGGTCTTATTAATATTGACCTTTATTACATCCGAATACATTGATCTACCTATGTGCGGGTTAGGACCTTAACAAAAACCCAACCCAAAAATTTCTCAAACACTGTCGTAGGTTGGAATTATAACACAGTGTGGAAATGAATAGTTTCCGCAGGCCAAAAACCAACAGGGTGCAGAAATCCTGCACTGAAATAAACCACCAGGGTGCATAAATTAAAGGTTTCTGCACGCTATCTATAAGGTGCAGTGCATAAGTGTTTGAAAAATCAAGAAATTTGGAGAAAAGGGAAAATCATCTAAGTGGACTTTCAAACCCAGAGAGCCTAAATGGATCTCCCACAGACTCAGAGACTAATTTCAAGTAAAAAGAATAGGTCAAAAGAAAATGGCCAACAAAAAACCACAATCAAGTTGTTCTTCCCCAGCGTAGTCGCCAATTTTTTTATTGGGTAAATTGGTAGATGCAGACATGAACTAATCCCCCTAGATCCACCTGGATCTAGAACTAAACAAGAAAGAACAAGATGCTTTCCCTAAGTTGTGGTCATTGAGTTTACTACCAAAGGAGGAATAGATAACATACCTTATGAATTGCTTCCTTATATCTTTGTTGTCCCTACTTTACTCTAGTACTCTTATGGAATCAGATATGCGATAACACAAACCAACTAACATGAAAGCAGCAATAGTAGAATTCAATGACAACCTAAACATGTGATCAAGGAATCATGTTATAAAATACTAATCATTTTATGGGAAAGAGACATGCCACCGTATTCTATTAATGAAAAGTAGAAGATACAACTGAATTGCCTTGATGTTGAAAATTCCCTTTTAGTGGTCCTTCATTCCAGCACACACATACACTTGCTCTGAAATTCGCATGAAGATAATCCACAAGAGGTTGATAGACAAATAGAGGCTTCAAGCATCACTAGGAACACGATTCTTCACATAGTCTTCAGCGTATTTTTTCATCAATTCTCTGTTTAATCTTTCTTAACCTTTTCCACGAGAAGCCCATGATTATATAGGATAAGGTGAAGTGGTTAAAGGGATGAGGATGATCCCACCAAATCAAAGAAACCAGTAGGATCACAACCATATGAATGCCAGCTCACATTCTAGAAGATTCCCCTTCCAGAAACTTTGTGAAACCTCTTTTCTCTTTTAGCTTTGGAATGCCGCCGCATCCTACCTATATAGAAGCCTGTGGAAATCTCGTGGGCCAACTATAGAGCATCCTGCGAAAATCATAGATTTCTACACCATGTAATATATGCAGCCTGTAGACCCTTTCTAAAAAGCAGCATTGTAGAGGAGGAAAGAAGTTTCTTTTCTCAAGAAAAAAGTCATGTTGGGATCCTGAACACATGTTTGTGAAAACATCATTAGGGTGACCAAAATAATGTGTAACAAATTTTCTCCTGAACAGTCGCGTATACCAATTTCCATTGCTTGTTTTCTTGGTTTGGTGACTGTTGGGTGGGATTTTAGGATTGCTAAGCTTGCTTAGGTCTTTGTAGTGCCTGTTGAGCTTCTCTGGGTTGACAGGAAACCTATTTGGAATTGAATTTTTGGGCGTAGTCTTTCTCATCTTCTCATTTTTTATTGTCCTTGTACTCTGGCCTGTTTACTTGGCTACTTGGTATTCTACTTGAGTTATTGCTTTTATACATAGTAGAATTTTATAGATCAATTTTCTTATCAGTCCATGCATTTTCTTTTTAGTATATTGAAAATACAAAAAATAGGCATTTTTCATTGGTTGGCATTTTTTGTCTTTGAATCTTTATCATTAGCTTAGCACATTTAGTGGAAGATTGCATTTACTTCTGAATTGCAGAGTTGAAATTGAAAATTGCATTGTTTTTATACGCATACCATTCATTGAAAAGTTAAAGTTAGACTTTGCATTATATTCGTATTTATTTTCTTGCAAATTCATAACATCTTGAGTTTCTCTTCCATACCTTTTTGAGTAATCACGGCCAATAAAATTTATGCTTTAAACTAAAATTGATTAGTCACAATTTTATTTTTTATGGTGCACAAACTAGTCTAGGATTTAATGCCTTGGAATAGGATTTTGTGAGTAAACTTCTCCAAGGCAATTAAATCAACATATGTGTCTGAGATAGGGAGTTGAGAAGTCCATTGTATAATTGGTAAGATCAGGAGGTTCCGCTCACACCTGAGGTAATCACAAGGTCGCGCAAATTTAGTTGAAGGGATAACCCTCAGATACTCGCCTAGCATCAGAGATATTTCTGTGGATTTATTCTTAGTTGGGGATCTTGCTAGTACCCATACCTCTGTGAGAGGTGGTGCTTTCAAGGTTTCGTTCTTTGCTACCCTACCCATACGGTAATCCATACTTAAGGATGCTCGCCTGTGCATTGGTTATACAATTGTTTATTATTTTCTTGAATTAGGTATCTCATAGGTTACTTGCAGGGGTTATTCTGCTTGTACCCTGGGTTAGATAGGGGTCGGACATCACACAAATGTTATGGAGGTTTACCTCTCCAGTGGGATCTGAATGATTGGTTTTTAAGCCCACAAGGGCCCCTATAACTGATTTTGTTACCTCCAAACTTTAGCGGGGAGTCTCAGGTCCCTCTTGGATGAGACATACCTTCTTTAGCGAGGGAGTCCACTCATCCACTTTAGCCCGTTTGCATGCATATTGGCCATTTGAATTTTAGGTATGCTCTTTGAATACTAGTTGGCCTTAGGATATTCTTATTTTGTAGAGTCACAAGTCATCATGGATTAGGACTAGCATCCCCACTGGTCCCGTCGGTTGTTACAGTTACCACAGGATTTCAATTTCTTTCCTTCTAAAAGGTGTAGAGTTATTGGACATGGTACACACACATCCACTTTTCAGACTTGTGGTTTCACAAGGATGAGTACTGAATCTAGTCTCCAGAACACTGGGAGTTCTTTGACTCCCATACCCACTATAGTTAATGGCACCCCTTCGACTCCTACAACCACTATGGTTGCAGTGCTAGAGGAATATACTGGTACTATGGATCGACATGTAGTTAATGCTTCATTTATTGCCTCGAACCCTTTTGGGGGTCTTGGTAATTCACCGAGTTACAATGTTTAGTCCATCCCTATAGTTTCTAGTCCATTTTCCTATGGTATGCCTAACTTCACTTTGTAGTTTTCAACTGCCATCCCAACTGCTCACCATAATGCTAGCATTGGACTTGGGGGCACTACACCTCCTTACACTCCATTTCCATTTGGCAGTTTTTATATCCCTCAAATGAATCCTAATATAGTAAGTGTCCCTACTTTTAACCACAGTTCTAATCCTTTGATAGCTGGATGGAACAACCAACTTGGCGGAAAAGTTCTGTCCTATATCCCTACCTCCTCAGTGTTGATTCTGACTAATACTTTTGGCATGATGAATCCACTTCAATCCTTCGAATTTCCACCCGGAGGAGGTCAGTCTTACACTTTGGGAAACTCCCAACCCGGATCCAATCCGACTGGGGGAAATTTTCATAACCCTCATCAGAACATTCCTACTAGAATGATGTCCAACCCAACTTATACGAATCAGCCTGGAGGAGGGCCTTATAATTTCAGATATGAATTTGGTTCTTACCATAATCCTGGGTGGAATGCAGTTCCCAATGCACAATCTTTCATGGGAGGATGGGGCCAGATGTCGCAGCTCCATCTCCCTTTTTTGGCCATGCTTAATCTACCAAATTTGGCTAAGTTAATGAATGACCCGGTGAGTTATGATCCCACATGGCCCCCCATCCCCACCAAGCTTCCTTTAGACATCCCAAAGTTTGAAGGTAAAAATGGAGAGGATCCTGGTGATCATGTCACTACCTTTCACCTTTGGTTCTCATGGAATTCCCTTAACCATGATTCCATTAGATTATGATTGTTTCAGTGCACTCTCATTGGAGTCGCTGCACAATGGTATAATGATCTACATAGGGGGACATATGGGTCATTTAATCAGTTGGTGTTGGCATTTCTCAACCACTTTCAATTGCCCATTTGTTATGATGCTGACCTTGAAATTTTGTCGACTTTACACCAGGACACTGCCACTCATATCTCGGATCATATCCAGGAGTGGCGTAGACAGAGGCCATTGATTAAGACTCCTATACCCCTGACCTTTCTCATGGTCCCTAAAGTCTTTGCACCCTCCTATCTCGAAGGACGTTGCTATTTACGAGGTCTCCAATTAAGAAGAAGGTATCTTTAGAGCCCAGCAACTATATTTGATATATGCTCAGTCTAGGATGTTATATCACCTTACTCCAGAAGCACTGTGGTCAAATTATGACCCTAGGAAAAATCCTAGACCTCATGATGATGGCATCGTAGGATCCGCCAATGTAAAGTTCGTAGACTCGATGATGAGCCACTTGAAGACTTTGTCTCTAAACCATTCTATTGGAGGACCATATTCGTTTGTGTCTTTCAACCCCACTCAGTCGGTGGATGTACATTCCGTGAAATCATCGAAAAGCCCACCTGGTGACTAGGAACCAGGAGGGAATAAAAGGAAAGGTCGAAATAATCGTAAGGGTGGGAAAAATGGTAATAAAACCAAGGACAAAAATAATAATGGGACGCAAAATGATAATGATGGAGAGGGTAAGAAAGAGAAACGTAAGGTGAAGTTTCCTTGTAAACTTTGTAGCGATGAACACCTTACATATTTATGCCCCAAACTTGTGGAGGCTGCGAGGTTTTTGAATCTACCACCCACTGTGCTGACGAATCCATTCCTACATAACCAACACTTAGCCTTGAGCTCTTCAAACGCCGAAAATGTGGTCAGTGGGAGTCAAAGCCTACCGTCGCAAGATGGTGACCACGTATGTATCAACATGGTCAGTGCAAAAATTGATATAGCCACTTGATTTGGAGATTATATCTCTTCGCAAGATAACTCTGGTCTAGAAGCTCCCCCTCCTCCTCCGAAGATGAACTTATAGATTGAGAAATGAGATCCACCGCCTCATATTCCAAAAGGAGTAATTAAGCGCTCTACCCACAATCCTAATGCTAGAGCCACCCAAAAATACTCTATTGTTGAGCACCTGGGCCAAACCCCTTGTGCGACGTCGGCTTTGGAGGTACTTCAGATGTGTCCTTCATAGAGGAATTCCTTACTCTTTTCCTTAGGAGCTCTAGAACCCAGTGGCTCAAAAGTTATCAAGTTTGATGTTACGGATGTGAAGCCTCTCTTGCCTTACCATGTGGCTTTCCAAATCTACGTGGAGTATTCCAAGTATACCATCAAACATGTGGTTGTTGATGAAGGTAGTGCCACCTGCGTGATGTCCCTGGTCTATTGGAAAGCTCTCGGTTCTCTGACCCTTTCCAAATCGTTGAACATGTTAACTACATTTGATGGTCATTCCTTCCACCCTCACGGTATTCTCCCTGCCTTTCCAGTCCAGTTAGGTGGGAAGACGGTAGAGGTGGAGGTAGAGGTGGAGGTAGAGGTAGTTGATGTGCCTCTTGATTATAACCTATTACTAGGTCGCAATTGGACCTATGCTATGGTCGCTTTCATATCATCCATATTTCATACGCTTTGTTTTCCTCATCAAGGGAAGATCGTGACAGTCGATCAATTGTCCTTTGCTAAAGTCTCCTGATTACAGTAGAGATTACCTACTTTATATTTCTACGTCTGAAGAGACGATTGGTATGGTTCTAGTTCAAGAAGATGATGAGCTTCAAAAACACGTCATCTACTATCTTAGTCAAAACTTAGTCGGTCCTGAGCTTAGTTATTCTCACGTTGAAAATCTAGCTTTGGCTGCCATTCACACAGTCCAACGTTTATGTCACTATATATTGATTTGCAAGACTAATGTGGTTGTTAATGTAAATCTGTTTCAATACATCCTTACCAGGCGTATCATAGGGGGGAAATACAATAAATGGATTGTCATTTTAAAAGAGTTTGATCTCGACTTCTCTTCGACAAAGTCCAATAAATCATTGGTATTCGTAGAGTTAATATATGATTTTCCACGGTTAGATGAGGATGTTATCGATGTTGATTCTTTTTTGGATGAACACATTTTCCTTGTCTCATCGTCTAACCCATGATATGGAGACATTGTTCTCTATCTTCAGACCTTTAATTTCGCTCAACATATTTTGTGAGATGACCGACGATGTATTAGATACTAAGCTAAGAAGTATACCATCATCGATCACACTTTGTATCACCAATGAATAGATGATATCTTGCGTTGTTTCTTAACTCACGGGGAAGCCGAGTCAGTCCTAAATGATTTCCACAAATGGGCTTGTGGTGGGCTTGTGGCGGTCACCTATTCGGGCTTGCGACAACCCAAAAAATCTTGTGAGTTGGTTATTTCTGGCCTACTATCTTTAAATATTGTAAGCGGTTAAGAACTGTCATCCCTCCCAGGTTTCCACTCGAAAAATGTGCTTGCACCCAACCCCTCTTCACTCAGTCATTACTGTCGATCCCTTCACCAAATGGGGCGTAGAATTTGTAGATTGCAACCCAACTTCGGTTGGGGGGCATCAACATATTATCGTGGTCGTCAACTACTTTAAAGTGGGTCGAAGCCATGCCTACCATGAAATCCGACGGGAAGACTGCTTCCTTCTTCATATTCAATCAAATTATCGCCCATTTCGATATCCTGAGTGAGATTGTCACTGATCATGGCAGTCACTTTCAAAACAAAATGATGGTAGAACTAGCATCTAATCTGGGGTTTATACATGATCATTCCTCCCCTTAGTACCCCGAGGAAAATGGGCAAGTAGAGGCCATCAACAAGTCTCTCAAAACCATCTTGCAAAAAATTGTCAATCAAAGTAAGTCTAATTGGCACATCATGCTATATCCTGCGCTTTGGGCATACCGAACCACGGCTAAGACTGCCACCGGTTTTTCCCCTTTCCAGTTAGTGCACAGTGTGGAGTCAATTCTTCCTATTGAATGAAAAATCCCTTCTCTTAAGTTGGTAGTCGTGCTCCTACCTGACACTTCAGATCTACAGAGACGCCTTGTGCACCTAGAGAGTCTTGACGAACAACGTTGGGATACCTTTACGACCATCGAGGTGAACAAAAAGCATGTCAAGGTCCAGTATGACAAGTCTGTCTGTCCTCAGTTGTACGCTGAGGGTGACTTGGTCCTTTTATATTACCAAGACAAAGAACCGTTGGGGGCAGGCAAGTTTAAACCCATGTGGCACGGTCTGTATATGATACGATGTGTTCTAGAAAAAGGAGCCTATGCATTAGAAGATTATGAAGGGAATGTGTTAGCCGAGCCTAGCAATGGGCTCTACTTGAAAATATATTACGCTTGAGCCTAGGATTGGGCAGAACTCTCTGTATACTAATGTAATTTAGAGTATATACATATTTTTTCCCTTTCTTTTTTTCTTCAATTTTCTTATCGAGCTTTCCCTTTATTGACAGATGTCAATAGAGTCTTCGGTCTACCTAGGATTCACAGATGGATCTAGTCGTCAGACACAGAACTTGGCTTCAACAGCTTGGGCGGTTTACTCACCCGAGGGCCTACTGGTGTCTTCAGGTGGCATATGCCTAGGGCCATCCACGTACAATATTTCCGAATATAGCGTTGTCATGGAACTTTTATGCGATGTTATCTCACATGGTATTCTCTCTTTAGAAGTTCGCCTGGATTCCCAGTTAGTAGTATGTTAGTTGAACGACAGTTACTGCGTGTGTGATCCTACTTTACTACGACGATTCCTATGGGTACATCTTTTAGAATGACAATTTGATTTTCTCACATATTATCACATTCCTAGGAGTGCTAATCATGTATCTGATGCCTATGCTAATTACATTTTAGATTGGCATTTGTCACATTAATAAAGCAAAGAAAACCATTAAATCAATGTACACATTGCAAAATATACGTAAAGCCGAAGATCATTTTTATATATTTCAAAAAATATGGTATTTATATTACAAAATGGGGGCTAAAACCCTCAATACACATATACAACCAGTATGCATATCCCACGACATCTACGCCTGTGGCGCTAGATGTGTGTCATGGTAGCAAACCACGGTGTTTGCAAGATGACGGAAGAGTCGTACCCAAGCTCTAGGTACACCAACCACCTGTCATTACATGGCTTTAGGTAGATCCTCTACCTGAACCATTGGAATCCTCAGTGTCAAATGAGACAGGTTGCCTTACACGTTTTGTAGGACTCTCTCCGCTTGTCCTCTAGTCACCTCATCTCCCCGGTTCCTCTGTCTATGTTGAAGGAATCCCTCTGGCCATCGCGGACCTAGATCTCTGATTACACAAATGTATAGTTAATATTTAAGCACCATCCCAAAAATATTTTTGTCCCATAATACAAAAATGCACAAAAAACTGAAATATTAAAAAAAACATTTTACCTATGTCACCGTACGCAGCCCCTGGTGGAAGTGGCATATCTGGATCTCCCCTGAAGTCAATCCCTGCATAGGGATAGTCGTCCATAGAAATGACTTGTTGCGACCACTAGAAGAAAAAATCATCATTGTAGGGTGTTGGCACCCTACCTCCTCCTTGCCGTCTCATGGCTTCGGTCAACCATGCCATGGATGGATCGCACGGTCCCCTAGGAAGGATATCCACTCTAGGTCCCATACCTGGACCCCATTCGAGAAAGAACCTACAAAGAATGGAGGAAAACCCAAAGTTTTGTTTACCCTATTGTTTGCACTCTGTCAACTAACCTTTCATATTGGTCAGCAGTGAGGTACACCAGGCATAGACAGTGGGTCTCGCACACTCTACTACATAAAAAATAAGTGGCCTCAATGCCTAGTGCAATGAAGCCGAACCTGTGATCCTAGTCAATACTAACACGATGATCTTCAAGCTGAGGTTACTTATTGTGTGGATAGGGATTTGACTTCCCACCTTGGGATTCCCCACTACACAGTGGACATCGATATACTCCTCGATCTTCATCCCACTCCCTGCTCCACGTGACTTGAGGTTTACAACCTCTCCTCGGCGTGATAAACTAGTCAAGAAGTAGATGTCCTCTACTTTTATCCTCAATGGTTGTCAATCAAGGATAAATCTTTCGCTATCAAGATTCCAGTAACCCACTAACATCTCCAACAACCTTGCTTGAGCCCTCATTCCTTTGAGAGCCCAAACTTTGTACAAGCCACATATTTTTAGAGCCGCTTGAGAAACTGGATCTTGATCCACAACTGCATCCACCTCCTCATGCTCTTGCTCTCTCCATTCCAGGACCATCCTGCAAAAGACAAACCAAATTTTTGAGTTAAAACTCTTCTTTTTGGCCATTTACGTACCTGTACGTGGCTTCCTTTGCATACAGTCATGTGTAGGGCTTAATATATGCCCCCTATGGTTCACACAGTAGCGTATACCTCGTCGTATACGTGACTAAAACAAATTTATCCCTCGTACATTGAAATTCCTAATTTATGCCCTCAAAAACTAAAAATTGGAGCCTAATTCAAAAATGTAATCCACTAAATTTGAACAGGATGAGATGTAGAGTTACCTGATCCAGATGGTTCGTGATTTCGTTGCCGGATGCTCCTGTAATCATCGTTTGAATCTTGGAGGTATTTTGGTCCAAATTGCACTATTAGGGTAAAAATCAAAATGGTATATAGTAATTTTTTATTTTATTACTATTTATAAGCTATTTTTACCCATTCTATATAGTTTTATGCCATTTTTTCACCTAATGGACTAATACAAAGTTGTTTTGAGGTGGTTTTTGTAGTTTTGACCCAGATTTCTTGCAGATTTCAACGTTATGATTGACCGTTCGTCACCTTGGGCAGGTATTTTCATAACCTAGCATATAGGATAGGTATCCACTCCATCGTGCAATTTTGCATTATCCCATAAACACTGTTTTTTATGCCTTAGGTATGAACCCATTTGTTGCGACACACAAACCTTCCATCTTCTATAAGTAGTGTCGCTAATAAATGGTAGAGACTTACCAAACATGGGCGCCCTAGTTAGATCCTCTTTGTCATTTGGTTCCCATGCCGAGTTTTTCCTTAGGACTGAGAGTCCATTATAACTTGATACATGACTTTATTATGAGCCTCATTTCTGCCTCATACACATGCGGCCTTATTCCTCGCGGACTCCCCAAAATGATTCTTAGTTAAGCTCTTTTCTGACTCGTATGAAAATCGAAAATATTGTCGAGTTATTTGTCCCTTTCACACTCGTTAAATTGGATCTGAAAGGTCATAAGTCCTAGTTAAGCTCTTTTCCGACTCATTACCAAAAATAGAAAAGATTGCCGAGTGAACTTGTCTTTTTCACACTCGTAAATTGGATTGGAAAAGATGTCTATTTGGCACAAGTTTACCCCTTTTTTCACACCAAGTAGAATAGAAGACATAAAAAAGGACATTTTTTGGCATTAAGTTGTGATTGCATCTCATGCCCTCACTTGCAGTATTGAGCCTTTACCCGGTTCTCGATTTGCATTGTAAACCGTTGCCTAAGCAATTTTTGCATCCTCAACCAAGTAGAGCCTTGTTTATATCCTTATCAATTTGACACCCTACACCCTGGAGGGAACATCACCCTGAGTATCCATCTCCCACATGCATTTCCTTGCATTGAGCATAGGTACGTTCCACTACTGGAACTAGTTTTTCTTACTTGAGACACTCGTTTCCTCCTCTGTATCATATAATTCATTTGTTATGAAAAAACAAAACAAGACAGGTGGGAAGGGTGTACTATATTATAATTGGCAGCAGTTGTGTCGCCTTTGAACAGAGCACAAAATTATTGATTCCTTCTATCATCATAATTTTGGGTTTAGCATGGCCTTAGGAAGCTGATCTCGTTACAAAGTTTTCTCTACCGAATGGTTACTCTTCCAGTTCCTATAGAGAGCATTATTGATGCCTCCTGCATCTAATAGTCACATCATTGAGTCTATGTTGTCATAGTCCACCATATGTCTCATGCTCTTGTTCAAAGGAATTCTATCAACCTATGTCGACCATTCCTCATAAATCTTGACTTTGCATGTCATCCATACCCTCAATTTGTCTCAGAATCACATGATACTATGGTCTTATCATGCACCCTGGCCTTACTTTCATCATTGGTAGGTCACCTTGAACCCAACAATCGACATTTCATCATTGGTAGTTGACAGGGTGGTTTCCCTTGTGTTCGACGACAAGACATCTATTCACACTTTGTGATTCGTGCAGTGTCTTGGATGCCATTATCCTTATTGGTGGTTTCCTCTCCTTTGTCAACATTATTCATCATTGGCTGCTATTCAGAGGGTATTTTTCATGTACCTCTTGCATTTGGCACATGCGAAAGACGCACAGGGTTGTTGGTTCATGAACATGTTCTTCATCTGATCTCCAACAAATTATGAAACTCCTGCTTTGTTCCTCATACTAACTGATGAGAGATGCCTTAATGATCTCCTTTCAGCAGGTCTCTTTCCATCAACTTCATCTCATTTATTCTGGATATGGGACCTAGATTTTTTTGAGTACCTTGAGACTTTTAGTCATTAGTGGCAGGTTCTCTCGCCATTGACAGATGGGAATACATCAATGTATCTTAATCAATGGATTCCTCAGGTGTTCGATATCGAATCCTTTATTCACACTTGTAGAAATGTACTTGGTGCCTTGATACCTACTTTCATTATTGGTAGGCTCTCTCGAGTTTGTTAACGGTATACCTCAATGACCGGTAATCAAACGATGTCTCATTGTGTTCGACCTCAACTCCTTTATTCACATGATGTAGACTTGAAACTTTGGCGGATGTGTAGAAGACTTGAAGACATCACTATGTGGCCGCAGCTTTCCTAAGTTGTTGCTTCCTTTTCATTGTATCAACACCTATTTGACTACAATAATCATGGGACATCAAATTATACTCTATTTTATATAGATATCTTCAAATTGGTTTTGAGACTCGTGCTACTGGGCTTGGTTTTGAGACTCGTGCTACTGGGCCTTGTTTGTGATTATGACAACTTTTGGCATATAACCGCATTTGTATTTGCCTATTCATGGCCACAGACACATATTTGGTATATTTTTTACATGGATCTGCATTGTATAGTATTAACAACCATGCATGTAAATTCAAAGAAGAATGTAATGAGAAACTAGTCTTTCTAGCTGGGTTTACACCACTCCACTTTTGGGTTATTTATAATGTATTTTGGCCATCACAAATACTCCTCTGATCTCACACATTAGGGGGAATCTTTTATAGCAAGATTTGCCTCACCATAACTATGTTTCACGGAGGGCCTTTTTCCATTTCCCTATGTAGACTTGTCATCCCTTTTTTGATGAATACAGAGCTAAAAATACATTTTTTTCCACATATACACGTCCTATCTACTATATGGTATGTGTATATGCACGATGATCCACTACAACCCATGTACATTGGGATTTGTGCCAAAAAATACAAAAATGAAGTCGGGTATCCATGTCATAACAAGAGATCTTTGATCCTTGGCCTTCCATATACTAGAAACGTTTCAACTCAACCCTTTAGTTGCATTGTGAAGGCTATAAGAAAAAAATTCCAAGCTATGGAAAAAAGAGGAGAAAGCATTCAACTTTGAGAGCAAAGTTACTTTGGACAAATTACTTCATATTGAGTTTGCATCCCTTTGTCCCTCAAGTCTGAACACAGTGGTCAACCCCCAAGCTCTTTCCCTATTGTTGAGAGAACCTCATTGTCTCTTTTATATGAGCTTGCCTTTGGTGGAGGATTGAAGTGGTGGAGGCCCAGTTGGAAGGAACTTGGTTTCTTGGTTTTGAACTGTGCCGACACGAAAGTCTGTAATGTTTTCTCTTCTGCTGATCATTTACTAATAGAAATACTCCTTTCTCGTCCAATTGGTATCGTGCAAATATATGATTACTATCCATGGGCATATTTGTAATGTTTATTAATGGATTAGGCTATCTAATGTGCTAACCCCTTTACATTATCACTATATACTTTCTTTGCTTGTTTTTTGAGAACTTGTTGCAGGTACAAAGCTTTGGGTCAAGGTGCTCAATGGTGGAACATCATCAAATGTTGGAACAAGGTAGGCTTCTTTATTATCTCACTTGCACATTGGTTTATATAGTATATGTTGGAATTGAGTAGATTTTTGCAGTCATACCTGTCTATTGTGGTTTACCTTGGCCATAGAGAGTTTTTCCCTCACAACAACTCCTCAACTCGATCATTTAAAAGGTGTACTATATGGTTTATCACATAGAATAAAACATCAGAATCGAAAAAAAATCGGCAAGGGTCCTGAAAACATCTTATCGGAAAAATCGACGAAAAAATAAAAAAAAAATCAAAAACCTCGAAAATCATTAAAAAATACATAATTTATTCATTTTTTTCAAAATTTTAAATATTTTTCAATCTATAAAGAAACAACAACATCATATAAACACATAGACACATAAATATGGATAAAGAACTGATATATATGATATAGTGGATGCCAAATAAAAACCGATACATCAATGTCATTACTGAAAGTCTGAAACCAATACAAAATAACATCAATGATCACATATATAAATGTATATCTCCCAAAACTAACAACTAGATATATGATATCAATGCCCTCTCACCCCTTTACGAGGAAAGATCAGGGGATGTTTTCTAGGCATTGAAATAGAGGTAGAAGGTCCTGGTCATGCATCAAATATATGACGATCAATGATGAATGATGGATGGAGGACTAGCTACTTGAAACTATGTAGAAGGTGGTGTTTCATTTTCAAATGGCACATCATCCTCCATGGTGTATGGATGAAGCTCATCCTCCTCCTACTGATTTTGTTGCTTCCCTTCCTCTAACCATGCAAGTGACTCATCCAAGAGAGGCACCTCAACCTCCACCCTCCACTTAGACAATATATCAATATTTTCCAAAGAAATGGCATCCACTTCTGTCTCTTTCTCTATCTGCCTCATCCAAAGCCAAAGATTGTAGTGGATGTACACCAAGTCATTAAGACATGGGAATGAAAACATGTAAGAGTGATCCAGATTTTATGAGCAAAATGAAATGAATACAAATTATTA
>JZKD02S1620427.1:36995-49728 GCA_000966675.3 Picea glauca
TATTTATGTAAGAACTCCCAACTCAAACAAAAGTTACTATTGGAATTGCACACCTCTCCAGTAGGAGGGCACTCGGGATTTTTGAAAACCTACCATAGAGTCAAGAAGGATTTTTGGGGGGATGGCCTTAAAATTGATGTTCAAAGGTTTGTGGCAGAATGCCTGGTTTGCCAACAAAATAAGGTGGAAACAATTAAGACCCCATGTCTTTTACAACCATTATCCATCCCAAGTTAGCGCTAGGAGGATGTTTCCATGGATTTCATCACAAGGTTACCGAAGTCTGAAGGAAAGAGTGTCATCATGGTGATTGTTGATAGACTTACCAAGTACGCACACTTTTGTGCACTCTCTCGTCCCTTCAAAGCTAGTGCAGTTTCCACCACATTCATGGAGACAGTTCAAAAGCTACATGGCAGCCCAAATATTATTGTAAGTGACAGAGATCCCATCTTCACTGGACATTTTTGGACATAATTATTTTCTTTTTTGGGTACTCAGTTGGCTAATAGCTCATCCTATCATTCTCAATCTAATGGACAAACCGATATAGTGAACAAATGTCTGGAAGGCTACCTTCGTTGCTTCTTTCTCTGATAAACAAAGACAATGGTTCAAATGGTTACCCTTGGAAGAATGGTGGTATAACACTTCCTTTCATACTGCAACAAAAATGACACCATTTGTGGCACTTTATGGATACCACCTTCCTTCCATCACTTCTTCTCTAAAATAAAAATCTAAGGTTCAAGCAGTGGAATATCACATTGAGAATCAACAACAAGTTCTCCAAATCTTAAAGGACAATCTGACCATGGCACACAATCGCATGAAACAACAAGTAGATCAACATCATAGTGAAAGAATTTTTGAAGTACGGGATTGGGTGTTTTTAAGACTACAACCATACAAATATATGTCCCTTAAGCAAGCCAAGAAGGATAATAAATTATCACCAAAGTACTATGGCCCTTATAAGGTGTTGCAAAATATTGGTACTATGGCATACAAATTGGAGTTACTTGCATCTTCACGAGTACACCCAATTTTCCATGTTTCATGCTTAAAGAAGGTTATAGGCGACAAGATCCCGGTTCAAACTATATTTCCAAAAGTTGACGAGGAAGGAAAAATCATATTGGAGCCTGAAGCCATCACTGACACAAGAATTCGCCAGCTGAGGAATAGATCCATTTCAGAGTATCTCATTAAATGGAGGAAACTGTCAACTGAAGATTCCACTTGGAAAGATGATCCGTTTATAAAAAAGCATCCAGAGTTACTCAAGCATTGCGAACAACACTTGTCTCAAGGGGAGGGGCCTGTTAAGCCCTAATATTGGTTTATTACCCATTAATTGGGGCATATTAGATTAGTAATGTTATTTTATTTATGTCGGCTTTATTCCATTAGTTGTAAATATACCTCCTAGTCTCCTATATATACCAAGGAGACATTTTCATTTGGAATCATCTTGTACTTGAACATTTAAGTGGGATAAAAGAAGGTTTCCCCCTCGAAGAGGCTTATTATCTAAAATTATCTCTTTTTCAAGGCGTTGAGCACTTTTTCTGAGGTTTTTCCATGCTATATTGATATTTGGTTCTTAATAGGGATAGGGCCAATAGGAAAAGGATGTAGGAAATCCTTCACGCCCTGAACACCCTGAAGAGGCCTCGAGGGTAAATGGGACAGTCCCAAACCAGACAGAAGCATCCAAACATATGGATGAAATGGAACGACAAGTCAGCGACGTTGTCGACTTGTTTGATAGAGAAGCACAACTATGGACAAAGCTAGAGGAAGATCAATAGGTCCATCATTGGGACCAGGAAGAGGAAAAGATAAACGCGGCCATCTAGGACCTCAAGTAGAGGAAGACGATGATGAATATCATCAAGTTCCTCAAAGGAATGAAATACATGAAGAAGTTGCAAGTAGAGCTAATAGCTGCATAGACATAGAAGAAGGATAGACAAGCTCAAATGGAACCGCTCCAAGAGATAGAAGTGGAGGTCATTGCGTAGGAAGAGGAAACAAAGAAGAACATGGAGAAAATATAGGTAGAGTGTGAAGAAATGATTAAGGAGGAGAGCACATCACAAGTTTTAGATTCTCTCAAATAAAAGACCATGCAGGCTCAAACACAAGGAAGGAAGCTCACAGACAAGTTACATACTCTCACAGGAGTTGTTGAAGAAGTGCACAAAGCTTAGGTGGCTCGCGACGAGCCACATGTCAGTGTTAGGGGCATGTTGGGCGTAGACCCATTCTGAGGAAAAGGCTATTTTGGGGGAGAGAAGAAAGAAGGGACTAAAGGAAAAATGGAAGGAAAATCAACACGTGTGAGGGGAGCATGCGAGACACTCATGCAAGGAAGACCTAATGACGTTAGGTTTAGGGTTTTTTCAATGTATTGTAATGGATGATGAGCCAAGAATATATATAAGTAGTACGTAGGAGGTCTGGTAGAGGAGGGGGCAGACATGAGAGAGAGAGAGAGGAACAAAAGGAGACTCTAAAAGTTGTAAGGTATGTAAGAACTATACTATTTCGTAAGATTGTGAGCTAGAGAAGCATTGAGAAACTCGATCTTGAGGGTTATATCATAGGATGAGGGGCATGGCGCGATCTAGTCAGCCTCACAGGGATCGAGAAGCGTATTGATATTGTAGGATACAAAACTGTAAACACGCATGACATGACATATTACTGAGACATAATAAAGAGCTTGAGATCCATATCTTTGTGGGCATAGCCCAGGAGGGGGTGAACCACAATAAAACTTATGTTATGTTATTGAATGTATGCATCTATGTTGTTGTTAAGTATTGAATGCTAGATGAATGGATGAAGGAACTAGTTAGATCTAATTCTCTGCTTGCATAAACAAGAATGACTATTTCAATCAGAGGATAGACTAAATAAATAAAGATCACAAGATACAACCACAAATATACACTCATTCCCAGGCTTCAAGAACCTGAGTATTGCAACCACACATAGAGCTATCTCATGTGAGACTGCACAATACCCCATGTTTGTTGTGTTTCCTTCTAGTTTACAAGGGGGGGGGGTAATAGTTTTAGAGGGATTTTGTTGGAAGGTTGTTAAGTCTAAACCTGGAACAATCTATGACAGTAAGGTAGGATCATAGTAGATAATCGATAAAGTAGAATAAAACAAAACCAACAATAGGTGTATAATACTAAGTATAAATAAGATGGTACAACTTTTAATTGATAAACATAAATCATGTTTAGTTGCAAAAGGTTATGCATAAAAGGAAGCAATTGATTACCAAAAAACCTTTTCCCTAGTAGAAAAGATGGTCATAATCAAGATGGTACTTGCATTAGTTGCACAGTATAACTGGAAATTTTTATAGATGGATGTTAAACCATCTTTCTTAAACAATTATGTTGATGGAGAAATTTGTGTAGAGTATCCTGAAGGTTTTAAAATTCTAGGTAAATAATATTGTGTTTATAGGTTGAAGAAGGCCTTGTATGGTCTCAAACAAGAACCAAGATCATGGTATCCAAGGATTGATAAATAACTTTAGGATCATGGCCTAGTTAATACTTCATCTGAACCCAATATCTCTATTCTTTATTTACGTCAACATGTTCTAATCATTGCATTATATGTTGATAATTTTATCTACATAAGGAATAACAATGAATTGTTTCATAAGTTTAAGTCACATATGATTGTCGAAATTGAGATGAAATACATTGGTGAGTTGTGCATTATTTCTAGGGAATTGATGTATGGAAAAAAAAAGATAGCCTTTTCATGTCATGAGCCAAGTATAGTTGGGATATTCTAAAGAATTTCAACATCATGAGTTGCAATCCAACTACAACGCATTTGGAAATCAATTTGAATTTATACAAAAGTGATGAATCCAATTGAGTTGATGTTACTTTGTATCATCAATTGGTTTGAATTTTGATTTGCCTAACTACAAATCAAGAAAATATATATTTTTCAGTCAATATCATATCAAGATCTATGTTTGATCACCACGAAAAACATTAGAAAGAAAATAAGATAATTATAAGGTATCTGCATGGTATAGTCGGGTATGGTTTGCTATACAAATCTATAGAGGATTTCAAATTGATTGGTTACATCAATTCATATTGGGTAGGTTGTATGGAAGATGAAAAATATACCTCAGGGTATACATTCAACATGGGTTCAATGAGAATTGTTTGGATTATTAAGAAAAACATCAGTTTCTCTCTCCATAGTAGAATCTGAGCACAAAGCAACATCTACTACAACTTATGGAGAAATGTAGTTAAGAAGAATTTTGAAATATCTACATTAGTAACAGGAACAACCCACACAATTGATTTGTGATAATCAAAGTTCTATTCAAATGACTAAGAATCCATTGTCTCACAACAAGACCAAGTATATTGATTTATAATATTATTTTGTTTGAGATTCAATTCAACAAGATGTGCTCAAGATTATGTATTGCAAAACAAAAATGTAGGTTGTAGATATTTTCACTAAGGCACTAGCAAAGGACAAGTTCTAAAAATTTAGAGATGATCTTGGAATCTTTCCAAATGATCATTATGGGAGTGAAATGTTGGGTTAGCGATTCATTTGTACTATTCTTAGTATAATTATTGTTAGTGTGGTTATATATGAAAGGAATATTTTGAGAAAAAGATAACATAAGTTGAGTGAATTGTGGAGAGATTGTTCAGTGATTATAGGAGTGGGTCATTTCATGCAATATCTCTTGCACATGTATAAATCTATGTATTGGTAATGAGAATGATTGAGGTGGCGTGTAATATTGTTGAATTTATGTCTTACTCCATTATGGTGGTATATAATTTTTTTTCATTAAGTTCATCAAACTCATTAGTTCCCAATTGGGAGGGTGCCTTCGATATGGGAGTTTCTCTAGGAATGAGATCTATATTGTAACTCATTTCTATGATTGATGGCAACTCTGGAAAAATATTTTGGGAATACATCCCAAAATTCTTTGATTATGGGAAGTGACATGAATGGGATATGATTTACATCCCTTGCATGCAAAGTGATTGGCCTACGTAGCTAAAATTTTCCTAACAATTATGGGAGTCTTTTATCATATGACACTTATAACTAATCCCTTGTCATCCACACATTCAATATTATTTTCATAACATTCTACCTTAGTCTTGTGGATTTACAACCAATATTATCCTATTATTTTATAATTGTATCTTAAGGTCAACGCATGGAAACATATTCTACTACTCCATACTCACAAGTCTACAATGAATCCATCAATTTCTTGGTTGATCTATTTCTTCGCACCGTTTTCCATTTTTACTTTCGAAGGGCCCTTGAGATTCTCAATTCTTAGATTACATTTGGCCACCACTAGAAGGGATGTAAAATTGTGGTTACTACCTGTATCAATCAATAAATTGAAGTGTTTGTTGAAAATAATAACTCTATCTTGGATAAAGGAGGCCTTATACTCTAATTTCTAATTATTCAATGTTGTGCAAATAATTCATCTTATGAAACTACCAAAACCTCCTTGGGTTCCAAATGGTTCATGGCTCCTTTGGTGTGGATATTCCTTTTTAGGCATTGGTAGGACTTGGTCTCATATCCCCCATATTTAAACAATTTTACTCTTAGGTTTGTTGGTCCTATATCCTCACATGATTTATCTTCTTTCTTGGGCATAGATGATGTGACCATATGAAAGCTCCATTAATCATACTTCATTATCCAAATCTTCTAGTTATTCATCCTTTGATTCAACCTACATCTTAATTCCTTATTCCATCAAGCCTCCACTCCACATAGACTAGTCCTCTTCATCATCTCTGACAAGGTTCATAACATGAATGTTATGTATTTATCTCTAACATGGTCCATGAGTCCTCCAATGAATCTCTCAACTCAGGGTTTTGCACTAAACCCAATGGTATACTTGTCTAGCTTTGAAAATTTGTGTTCATACTCTTCTTTTGTCATATTTCCCTGTTTGAGTGATAAACATTCATCTTCTTTTTCTCAATAGTACATCTATCCAAGATATGTTTCTTCGAAATGATTCTTGAACTAATCCTAACATAGGTTTTTTTCATCCACTATTTCCTTTTTCGTTTTGGTCTCACCACAGGTTTGCATCATTGGTCAATTAGTCATTGGTAAAACTAGTCTTTTCCAAAGGGTTGAAATCATAAATATCATGTGCCTCTCAATTTTCACCAACCATTATTAAACCCCATTACCTTTTTTGATGATTCCATTAAAAGTGGGATATTTCTACTTTCTTAGTTCATAACCCAATTTGCAACACTTAACAAATAATTTTTGAGTGAGTTATTTTTCCTATCATTATCTCTTTCCTTGATTTTGTATTTTGGATCACAAATAATGTAACACACCCAACTCTCTAAGTACCTTTCTAAGGGAAAGGGTATTGAATTTATGCTTTTTCTTCAATCATCTCAAACCCTCTTATAGAAGTTACCATCATCCTTTGCTCGTCAAGAGATTTAAAACGACTATAACCATGTTCAGAAACGAACTTTGAATTAGAAGTTATAGTCTACTAAATTTTTTGGTCTTTTGTTTATTATTTTTCCTCTTTAGTGCCATGTGGAAATCGTGTGGTTCCCATCACTAGTGTCATCTGACATGGCACTTGACATGGAATTTTCCACCTTACCCATCTGACTTCCATGTTCACTGGTTCATAGATTTTCTCCTTCGTAGGAGTCTTCCCATCGGGGTTTCCAAATTTCCCACACCTAAAACACTTTGATAGACTCTCTCCGACTACACATACTCTGATGGATCTGACCTACAGATCTAACAACCTTGATTACTTCAGAGTCTCCAACTCACATGATGGTAGCCTACTCCATCTCCAACTACACTTAACTTATGTTTGACCTTCGAAGATCTATGACTGAGTTTAAGTCTTGGTTTCGACCTTGGTCACTGTTAACGTAGTGTACCTATCTATGGATGTGACATGTGGCTTAGTGCCCACTAGACACATGGATCCATCATGACTCGTCATGTCACCATAGGGTGCATAGTTTCGTTTGGCTAAAGATTGACATTTGTCCATTTCCTATAAATTGATTAGGACACTTAATTAATACATTCTTACAACACTTCTCTTTGGTGTTTATTTATTAAATCCTCGTTACAGATAATTAATATTCACTAATTATTTACCCATGTAAACACATTTTTATTTAGCATAATAACTCATTTAAGTACCATTTTTGTAATAATTATCTTATATGTTAACTAATTATATTATGACATAATCTATATTATGTTCTAATATAATTAATTAGACTGTAATGTACTTAGGATTTTAATCCTTGGTTTAAGTGTTAATCCAAGAACCCCGCTTATGATTCCACGCCATTATCTTCATGTTCTTTAATATATATAAATATATAGAAAAAGAAATGGAAAAATAATATATTTAGTTATTATATGTTATCTCGGGAAATTCAGACTCCCTTCATATGCACGTTCCTCATATCTCCGATGGCAAAGCTTCAAAGGATTTGATGTTTGTAATTAATATTAAAATAATTTAATATTTTAGTACCTTATCTCCTGGACTTTGAATACTCAAACTCAATTCATTTGTGCCAATTTCATTTATTTGATGGTATTACTCCAAAAAAAAAAAAAAAAAAGTGTTTTATTATTAAAATATATGTATGCCCATATAATACTAAGGCCATCGTTCTTCAACTCTTTCCACTTCGATCATTCACTCTTTTTTCTTAACTCGGAGGGTCAGGATCTAAAGGAAAATGAGTTTATACATAATATTATAATATTTAAGCTTTTAATTAAGTCTTAGGTAATTCATACCTTCTTCACATGCTCACCTCTTATCTATTCGACAATCAATTACAATGGAGAAAAGTTTAATATTATAATTTGTATTTAAAATTTAGAACATATATTTCACCACAATGTGAATCCTTCGGAGTTAATTTGGGCATTTCATTCTCATTACTTCGATGACCAATTATGAAATGGAAGGGGTAATATTGTAATACATTTAAACTTTATAACATTGATGCCATCGCTCCGACGACTTCAGATTTCATTCACACGTTCTCTCCCCTTCACTCCGAAGGTTGGATTTCGAATACAAATCACCAACGAGCATAGCTTAATATTTTTAAAAATATATTGTTTAAAATCCATTGACAGACACTCCAAACAATTACTCCATTCTCTATGCTTTCTTAAAGAAATGATTAAGAAATGATTGTTTCATAATAATATTTATAAATATTACATAAATATTTTCACCTTGAAAAGGATACATAAAGGTATATTTTTCAAGCCTTTAATAATTAAATAAATATATATTTTATACATATTTATGTGTTGATAAAAATAAGAAGATTTATATAACTCCATGTATTTAAATACCCTACTAATCACATTCCTTCATGAGCCTTGAACTACCTGTGCAAACTATGAATTCAATAGTTAAGAAAAATTAGAGAATAGTTAAAGCTTTTTCACAAAGGGAAGGATTTCAAATTCCCATTACTCACGCACCATGCATAAATTTTTAGGTTGTAAATCCAATAGTTTATAGTCTTTACAATTCAAATATTAAAGTATTTAAATGATAATTTTGGGATTTTACTAGAGTTTACCAATCCTTTCCATTCGTTCAAGTTTACCCAAAAACACATAAATGCTTATTTATATATATATCTATATCTATATATAACTATATATATAGATAGATATGAAATATTTATTTGTTTAAATTTTTTTTCTACAATAATACATTTCTTGGAGGTGAAATTCTCCATGGTAAAACAACGGTGTTTATAGGGATTACTAATCCCTAATTACATGTATCTCTTTTCTATTTTCAAGGAACAATTACTAAGTCCAAATCTTTTCCATTTGGACATTAATTCACTGTGTAATACTTAGTAAGATTTGTTTCTTACCAAATCTAAATAATATTTAATTATTCACAATGTTTTAAAATTCCATATTTCATTTTACTTCAGGCAATTGGGTTTTGTTTTCCACTTTTTCCTCGTTAGTAAATCTTATAATACTTTACTTCTTGTTAGCATTTGAACTATTTTCCTAAGGCCCAAAAGCAATTATGATATCCTTTAAATTTTCTAGCATATATGCTTCATGAAAACTTAAAATCATAAACATTTTAATGAAAAATTCAACCTCTTTCTTTTTCAAATTTTTTTTAGAGGTTCTGATTGTTTAATTGTCCTCACTAGAGCAGAAAATAGGTTGTAAAACTAAATCAACATCAACATTCTCACCCAAAAATATTCTTTTAAAACAAAGGAGGTCAAGAAGGGAGGATGTAAGTCAAAATGAAATTAAGCTAAAACATTCTCACAATTTCACCTATATTTCTCTTGGCCATTTTGAATAGAGAGTTGAACTAACATCATTCTGAAACAAATTCTATATTGTTTTTAAGCTTCACATTGTAGAGATTTGGAAAAGAAACACTTATCTAGAAGATGAAAAGAGTTGTAACTGTTGAAGAGTGTGCCACTTTCCAACCAACCATGGGAACATCCACTCTTGGTGTATTTCACAGCTAATCACCCCCTAGCCAGAGTATGATGCCATGAGAGAGAGATCTTCTTTTTCTCAGCAAAAATCAAGGGACAAAGGTTACTCTAATTCTCCCATAGGAACCAGACAATTCAATCTTCTTCTTTTTTTTGTAAGCTAGAAGTATTATATACAAAAGGCCTTCCAAGACCAAAATAGAGGTACAAAATACAGAGAATAGTCGTACTGTAGTTACTGGACTGCCCCAATAGAGGGGAAACCAGTCCAGCCAGCATGGGAGTCAAACATAGGTAGTGTAATAGTCTAAGGAAACAATCTGAAACTGACTGGACAACAACTAAACAATAGATAAACTATTGAAACTTGAAATGCCCCTATGGGCTTAGACATTTGGCAAATAACCTGGCCAGGTGGCCTGGACGGCTTCGGACCAAGGTTCCTCCTCGACATATGTCACTTGATCTGCCCACTGCCTTCCAGCTTCCACGCTTCTCTTGGTCCTGTCGACAACTGGTGAGGTATCCTGCAGCGCGCGTCGTGTTGTGTCCACCTCCATGGTCATGTCCTCGTGATTGGCTTGCTCCATCCCATTCCTTGCGGATCACTGCGTCTCGGCATTTCCTTCACTGTTTGCTACACAGGGTTCCTCTGTTGAAGCCGCACCTGCCGGGCCCGAGGGGAAAGCCTCTTGAAAGGAGGAAAGGAGCTGAAGAAGGACAACAACCTTTCCATCCGTGGCTTGCAAATGGAATTGAAGGTCCTCCACCCCCTGATGGAGTTCGAAGACCAAACCGAAGAGAATAGTGAGGCTTTCTCTTAGCTTCATGTCGAAGAAAGAGTCAAAGGATTGGTTCTCGGTGTTCTGAGGCCTGCAAGGAGGTGGCTCTCCCACAGTCTGCCCAGGGGAGTCAAGAACTGGGGGAAGGGGGGGCACGACCGAAGGGGGGACACGAAGGGGACGTGAAGAGGAACACAATAGCCTGGGGATGATAGCGAGGCTGTCAAACTGCGAAATGGGCGGAGAGGGGGAGGCAGGAAGAATTGGCTCGGGTTGGAGGGATGGAGAGGGGCAAGTGGAAGGCAATGCAGGGGGCGAGACAGAGGGCCGACGAGGTTTCCATGGAGAGCCTCTCCGTGGCCGCCCCCATGGGCGTGGCATGAGGTTCATCGCATAACAGCTAAAGGAAACCAGGTGCACCAGGCAGAGGTAGAGTGCCTAGAGTCAAAAAAGGGCTGCAATTGGTATGAAGTTTCGGGTTATATCAGGCCATGGCAGTGGAGGGGGATGCTAGTCGAAGCGCGAGCGAAGACAGGAGGCATACACAGACAACCAGGCCATGAAATGAATCGTGAAAGGAGAGGGAAGCTGCATAATTAGCAGCTACGACGTAGTAATGGAAAATTAATGCAGGATCGGGGTGGCGGGCAATGGCACGAGCTCGTCACATGGCTTTGTGCCTCATTGGCCGATCCACTCCTCCACCTCGCGCCAGGTGTTACGCACTAGCACCCCATCCAGGGGCAGACAATTCAATCTTCTACCAAGCAAGGGAATTTGCTATTATTTCTCACTCAATCGATCAAATTCTTTGTAGCTCTGTTTATCATCCTGATTAGAAGACACTCTCCAACAGTTCCTATACCCATAAACAAATTTCTTTACTTCTCTCTATTTACTTAGAACCATGGGAGTTTCCCACACTCCTCTGTACTCAAATTTCCTTCCCAAACTCAATTTTGTGTGCCCTCTCTTCTATGCTCGATATTTTTCTCTATTCCCTATCTTCTACACCAAGATTTCATGGGTCAAATCCCCCAATCTGTGGGTTAGCCTGGAATTCTCTAGACGGGTACTTTAATTCCCATGCTTCTAAGGAAAGGCAGTTATGGTACAACACCCATTCTTTTTCATAAATGTGGGAAGTTGGCAATTTAACCACTAACTTCCCTTCATGAACTTAAATTCTAGAAAAATGGGCAATCTAGGTTTTTCTTGAATATTAAATTGGTAAGGGAAATTTTCTCATTGTTTCCCTCTCATGGCATCATAGCTTGTATAGGAAATCCACCTCAATAGTTGTTCAAAATTTTCCTTTTTACAAATTAATAGAATAAACATTTACACTACCTTCTTAGAAAAGATTCAACATTTCTGAGACCACACACAACTAATCTATCCATAGTCTCTTAGAAAAATATAATTATATTTACAAGCTAGGGGAAATAAGGGTGTTACAAAGACTATAAGATACCCTTGATTTCTTAAAGGTAGGAGGATTTTTATTGGCTCACTTGTAATGCATCTAGACTGGAATGAGGTAAACCTCATCTCCTTTGGAATCTCACATAATTATGACCAAATGATAGAGGGTCTAGGTATTGGAAAGTTTCACTTAGAACCTTATGCCTACGATATGACTTATCTACTAGGACACAATCTCCTTATCACTAAACCAATATATGATCTTTGGATATATAGATTCCATAATATTCCATCAGTGTGTGTGAACCTTTCCCTCAAACCAATATGAAAAGATATCCTTGGTAACGATGTGTTTCCTGACGATAATAGTGCATGTATGTTAGTAGAGATAATTAACATTAAAACAAAAATTCTTAATTTTTTTTAATGTTATCATGATTTATTTATGATGATAATTATAATCCTTTAATAACATAAGCTAAAATAAAACTATGAAAGCCAAATTGAATTGAAATAATGCTTAACAATAATTTACAATAAAATGAAATTAAATCTAATATACATTAGCTAATAATAAAACCATTTTGTAATTAACGACAATGATGCAATTTCTAGAAGGCGAAGAAAATTAAATTTCATAAGGAATTTCAACAAGTCAAAATTATGCAAAGAAACATCAATTAATGAAATAACCATTACTTAGTGGACAAGTCAAAAGGTCCTAATTACTACAATGCAATTTGTAAAAAAAATAAATTTCATAAGGAATGTCAACAAGTCAAAAGTATGCAAAGAAACATCAATTAATGAAATAACCATTACATTACTTAGTGGACAAGTCAAAATGTCCTAATTACCACAATGCAATTTGTAAGTTAATGCATTCATTTGAATTGAAGAACGTAATATATGTTATTACTATAA
>JZKD02S1620427.1:49738-73683 GCA_000966675.3 Picea glauca
TTTATAATGTGTCTGGACCACTGTTTCTATTTCAGATTCCGTTTTATAATTTTAATATTTTTTAAACCAAACAAACTTAATCCTGTATACTTCATTAATAGTTTATAATGTGTCTGGACCACTGTTTCTATGTCAGATTCAGTTTTATAATTTTAATATATTTTTAAACCAAACAAACTTAATCCTTTATTCCTCATTAAGAAACTATTATTTATGTTATCAACATTGGATGAGGCCTTTACTCCGAGTCATCAACAACAACTTATGCTAAGATATGTCAAGATAAGGAGCAATATTAATGAGGATATCGTTACAAACCAGTGAGCCTTATCCTCCTGTTTTAGTGTGGAAGATAAACATTGCAAGCATTAAGCTAATTGAAAATTTTGTTTTCTTCATAGTACACTTTAAAGAGTTTTTCATTGTATACTAGTTTTTGGTGATCAAAATTGAAATCTTTTTTATCCCTTTCAAGGGTCCAAACTCATTTTAGAAGAGTAATTCAAAAAGTACTCTTAAAAAAATGTAAAATTTTTAAATCACTTGTTATTTATGAAGGACAACAAATATTATAAAATGTTAAAAGAAGGGTCAAGTTTTCAATAACTAATCTACATCTTCACTTCCAATGCTTGGTTCATCAATGAACATTGGTTCATCACACAATACTTGCCTTTGACATTTAAAGATTAAAATACTCTATTCTAGTTATCTCTTATATGTGTACCCTTCCACAACTTTAAATCCACCACATAGCTCACACCGAGATACATATCCTACAAGTGTATCGGTGTATGCACTATTTTATTTGTCACTTACTGAAATCTTCCCAAAGAATATTAAACATCATGTCTTTGTTAATCCCCACTCAAATTTATGTGTTTTGTGTCAAGCCAAGATGGAAGAAAAGTTACTTCATTCTTGATAATTTTCATTAACACGATAGGAGCATAAACACAACAATAAATGATTGTTAGTCTTCTATGACTGAAGACGTTTCCTATCACCTACAACTCTTCATATTTACAATATTATTACAAGTAACACAATCCGAAGGATTACGTGTATAACATTCCTCCCTTAATCTGAAGGAGTGTGTGTGAGTCCAAGCATCATTCTCAATTTCTCTATTTTTTTCTCTTACAAGCACTTTGGTGAATTTGTCTTCAATTTGCTCATTTGTGGAACAATGTATCAAGTGAATAGTCTTGGTCTATACATGATATAGAATTAGACGAAGCTTTGTGTGGATGTGCTTAGCTTGATCATGGAATTTGGGATTCTTAGCTAGCTTGATTGTAGAGGTATTGTCAACTAGAAGAGGAGTATAATTCATTGGTTTCTCCTGCAAATATTTAAGTATTTTCCTAAGCCACACAATTTACTTCGTCACTTCTACCGCTGCCACATATTTTGCCTCTATTCTGGAATCTGTTGGAACTGATTGTTTGCATGATCTCCAAGAATCATGAAATATCCTCAAGTTGATATTCCATTTTCCTTATCCCCATCAATGTCTGAATCAAAATATCTGATTAGATTGAATTCATCTACCTTACAGTAATTGAGTCCAAAATCTTGAGTTGCTTTCAAGTAATTTAGAATTCTTGTTATAGTAGACCAATGTGCTTCATAAAGACTTTTGCATGTACCTCGAAAGAATCCCAAGAACAAATGAAATGTTTGGTTGGTAGTAAGATAGATAATACTTCCCACAAGTTGTCTATACTTGGTTGCATCCTCAAATTCATTCCATTCTTTTGATGTGAGTTTCAAATTTTGTTCAAATGGAGTAGAAACAAGATTGCACTCAACCATGCCAAAATTGTTCAACAATTATCTAATGTACAATTTTTGGGAGATGAATATGTACCTTATATCTTGAATCACTTTAATGCCCAAGTAGTAGTTAGGAGGTCCCAAATATGTCATCTCGAATCCTTTCTTCAACTTTTTCTTTATGGATGCAATGTAGCTCTCATTATTCCCTATTATCAACAAATCATCTACATATAGTACAAGATATACAACTATTTTTTAAACTTTCTTGACAAACCAAGTTACATCGTCAAGATTGAAATGCTTGAAATTCGATTTCAGAAAATGCTCAGTTAACTTTTCATACTATGCTCGCGTTGCTTGTTTCAATCCATATAAGGATTTGGTGAGCTTGCATACCTTATGTTCTTGTCTCTTCACAAAAAATCCTTCTGGTTGAGACATGAACACATTCTCTTTCAAGTCTACATTCAGGAAAATAGTCTTCACATCCATTTGATGAAATTTCCATCCATTTTAGTTTTCATAAAAAATAGAGTGCAGATGGTATCCCATTTTATTATGGGGTGGAATGTTTCCTCATAATCAACACCTTGGTTATGTGAAAATCCTTTCTCCGTGATCTGATCTGGATTTTATGAGAAAAACAAAACGAATACAAATTATTAAAAGATGCTTAACACAGAATAATAAAGATATCGTAAAATTGGTTTTCTATTCAATAAGAAAATGAGTTGAAACTGTAAAATGCAGTGGTAAACAAACATGTTGGAATGGTGGCGGCTTATCTCTTAGAAGAGATGTGACGACTGCACTCATTCACCAGAAGATGATTACAATGAGGCTCTGAAGGCCTTTTTACAATAAACATGAATGTCAAAAACCCTAGACATAAAAAAACCTAACCCTAGGAGATGAAGCACCAAAATTCATGTGGGCCCCGTTTGGTTAAGTTAGTACATGAACTTCCCGGGGTCATAAATTTTGCATACGATCTTCGTTTTAGGCACACGATAATCTGTTGGAAAGGTGTCGTTGAGGAGATTCATTTTGGGGGCTCAATCAGAGCCTTTGCATATCATTGAGAAGCTCGATCCTGAAAAACCTTGATTTAGTCCCTCAAAATGGCCCTGGAAGTTAAAAACAACTAAAAATAGTAAATTGCCAAAATTGTCAGAAAATTGTTTTGAGCGAGTTGGAAAAGGTGGGTGGACACCTATATCCACTTGAATCAATCCTCACTCATTAGGAAGAAATGATATCCATTACGTTGATTTCCCCCATGAGATGAAGAAATTTATATTGAATTTGGCCCTAGGTGAGCCACTTTCCTTGTTGCAGGAGTTTCCCTTCTTTGACGTCTCGATAAAGCTAGATCGTTTGTTGTCGAGTGCCCTTCATTTTTTTTTACACAATATGATCACTGGATTTATGTTGCATGTAGTCAGGGTTGAGCTCTGATGGTATCAACTTCTCTGCTATCTCTGAGGTGTCCAATAATGGTGGGAAATATGGCCGAAGAAGAGCCACGTTGAAGACTGGGTGCAAGCCAAGGAAAGGGGGAATCTTGAGCTCAAACGCATTGTCACCCACAGCCTTGGTGATGGTGTACATCCCATAACAGAGTGGGAAAAGCTTCCGATGGGGCCCTAAAAGGCATTCTTTCTACAAGTGCAACCAAACTTTGTCTCCCACCTGAAACTTATGTGGCACCTGATGTTGATAATGGAGTTGCTTGTACTTGGAATTAGACTTATGTAGAATATCTTGAACCTATTGTAGATGTAATGGATCCACTCAATGAGCCGGGTGGATTTATCAGCTTTTGGTGGAGCAGGGGATGAGTCGGACGAGGTGGTCACCAGGGTAGTGCAACATCCATGTAGCCCAATGGTTGGAATCCCAACCCCACCTGAAAGGGGTTCTGTCTAGTTGAGCTATGTAGGGCTCGGTTGTAGCTATGTTGGACATAGGGAAGATTCTCATCCCATGCACGGGGGTGTTTTGAATTGTACATGTGCATGATATGTACGATCATCAGATTGATGAACTCAATTTGGCCATCTATCTGGGGTGGAAGGTAGTCTATTTGGTGAGCTTGGTATCCAGAAGTGACCAGAGGATCGACCAGAATGTGCTAAGAAACTAACTGTCATGGTCTAAGATAATGGTTTTTGGGATCCCAAAATGTACCCATACTCGTTCAAAGAAGATCTTGGCAGTGGCTTCTGTTGTGATGTTCTTATTTCAAGCAACTAGAATCGCCATGTTGGAAAAGCGATCAACAACTAAAAAAAAAACATTCATTTCCCCTCTTGGTGGACAAGAGGCCCGACATGTACTCCATTGAGATGGATTTGCATGACCTGTCAGGAGTAGGGAGAAGGGTGTACAAGCCATGTTTCTTAGTGGTCGGTTTGGCAATAACACAGACGGTCCAGGCCCTGATATACTTGCTGACATCCTGTCGAAGTTTCGACCAGTAGAAATGTTTCTGCAACACTGCCATTGTATTTTAGAGGCCAAAGTGTCCTACCACCCAATTGTAGTGAGCTTCCCAAATCATTTTGATGGAACGTGGATATGGCCCAAAAAACACAACAATCCATATTGAAGATGGAAATTAGCAATCATCAGGGTTTGTCTCATAGAGGTGGGGCCATTCGTAGGTCTTGTGGCAGTAAGAGTCTAGCACCATGGTGAGTGTTGTGACTGGAGGTCGACTGAGGCAATCAACAACTCGGTTGGTACTTCCTATTTTATACTTGATGTTGAGGTGGAACTATTGTAAGTACGTGGACCACTTCTGATGGTGGTCATTCTACAATTTTTCTTGGGTTTGCATGAACTATAGTGGCTTGTGATCAGTGTGGATGATTGTCTCCTTTCTAAGAATGTAATGTCTCCACTGGCAGCGGGATTGTACAATGGAGTACATTTCTTGTCATAAGTAGGGTACTTACGAACATCATATGATAGTGTCTCGCTATGATATGCCACAGGGTGGTCGTGTTGAGTGAGAATGGTGACCACAACATAGTATGAAGCATCTATATTGATCTCAAAGGGATGTTGTAGATCTGGTAATTAAAGGATCGAGGATGAGCACAAATGCTTGTTCAAGTCATTGAAGGCTTGTTTTTGGGATATGTGCTACACAAATTTTTCCTTACCTCCACCCCTGGTTACTTGGCTGAGGGCCCATGCCATATGAGAGAATATCAACACGAACCTATGATAGAAATTGGCAAGGCCCAAGAAGCTCCAAAGTTCAGTGAGTGTGGTTGGGGCTGGCCAACCATGGATGACCTAGATCTTGGCTAGATCCACATGCACACCATGATGATCAATGATGTATCCTAAGTAATGGACCTTGTCCTTGCCGAAGGAGCATTTTTCCAAGTTTTCATATAGTTTGTGTTGTCGCAGGGTGTGCATAACCTGTTGAATATGTTGCAAGTGTTCCGCCCAAGTCTTATTGTAGATGAGGATGCCATCCAGACACACCACTACAAAAGTATTGGTGAAATTTCATAGGATATCATCCATCATCCTCACAAAATTTGATGGAGCATTTGTCAAACCAAAGGGCATGACCATCCATTCAAAAATTCTTGTTTTTGACTTGAAGGCAATCTTCCATACATCTGGCTATTCTATTGGGACCTCGTGGTAGCCAAAATTCAAATCAATCTTACTGAAGTATTTGACCCCTTTGAGCTGATCAAAGAGGTCATCGATTCGGGGAATCAGTTACCGGTTTCAGACTGTGATTTTATTCAAGGCTCGATAATCAATGCAGAGTCGCCATGTCTCATCTTTATTCTATACCAATACGATTGGGCTCCCACAAGGCGATGAGCTAGGATGTATGTGCCCCTTGTGGAGTAGTTCTTTAATATTCCTCTTGATCTCCTCGTTTTCTAACAGAGAGAGGCAGTATAATGGCCTATTGGGTAGCAATGCGCCTGGGTCAGATCGATGGAATGCTTGACCTAGCAGTGCAGAGGTACCCTGATAGGAGAGGAAAAAATATCTGAGTATTCTTCCAAGACCTTATCTAATTTCTTCTGTTGTGTGGAGAGATCAATCACAGAGGCTCTGGATGTGGCTGCGATATTTCGCTCATTGTGAGAGAGAATCACAAAGAAGGAAAATTTCTCGGTCTAAGATATGACCTTCCTGCATTGCTTGACAAAGATCAAGGAAATAACACTAGGAGGGACTGCCTCGGGTATCCTTTACAATTTCTTGTTAAAAGTAATAATAACACTACAAGGCCTAGACTCATATACAACATAACATTTCCATAAATAAGGTTGTCCCAAAAGAACATTACAAACTTCGAGAGGAGAAACATCACACAATACCTCATCTTTCAAGGGCTTGATGTCGTATGAAAATCGACATTGTTGGCTGACACAGAGATCGCTTCCTTGAAAGAGCTATCCAATGGTGTAGGGTTGTGGGTGCAGTGTTGTTGGCTGGGCCAACCACTTGGAAACCTCTGCTGAGATGAGGTTCTTCTGTCTACTGCTATTAATGATGAAGTGCAATGGGGCACCTTTTACCCACATCTGTGAATGGAAGTGGCGCTCGCCTTCTTCTGGCTCATCTGGTTCACCAGGCTGGAGCTTGAGTGTTGTAACGGTGGCACTGGGTTCTATGTCAATGATCTCTCTTCCCCCTTTTGGTTCTGAATTAGAGTCAGAACCCGCATCTGATTCATAGGTTTTCACTTTGGCCACTAGCGACTGATTTGAGCGACAATAAACAATGTTATGCCAAGGGCTCTTATGGAAGTCGCGCCACTTCCTGGTATCTTTCTTTGTCTTTCTGGTGTCCTTGTTTTCTTACAGTTTGGATTGGTTTTCCTGATACTTTCCATATTTTCTCTATCCTTTGTTTTGTGGGTTGGGGCTGACCCATCCTGGATTTTGCTGTCAGGGGTTCCCAGGCCCAAATTTTCGCGTGTTTTGTTTGAGCTTCTGCTCAATTTTGACGACATATCAGTAGGTCGTGCTCAATGACGAGATGTCCATAAATTCCATTTTGGTCTATATGTATCTATGCAGAGTACTGAAATACTTGAGCACCATATATCACTCCGAATCTTTGATACCGAACTTGGTGCACAAGGTATGGAACATATTTGTGAACTCTAGCACTATTCGGTCTCTTTCTTGCCACAATGTGGTCCATTTGGTATACAGGTCGTCATAACTTCTGACAAGGTAGTATTGTTCCTTAATAGCATCCCTGAAGGATTCCTAGGTGGTTGCGACTATAAATAATGAGGGTTCCTCTGTTTCCTTTTGCTCACATAAAGTTTTCCACCAATCTTTGACATGGGGAACGACTTTGAGGAGTGAAAAAGTAATATTTTCTCTATTTGAAAAGTTATTGACATAAAAATACCCTTCTAGTAGATTCAACCACTTGTCTACAACATCAGCGTCTATCTCACCTTCAAATATAGGAATATCAAATTTGATTTGTACCTTTAAGGGGGAGGCACCTTTGCTCGAGGAAGATGTGTTGCTTGTTGGTAGTCGCCAAAGGATTTGCGTGAAACTATCCATCATCTCCTTCCTCTGTTGCATGAGGGATTCCTCAAGAATTTTTTTGAAAGGATCTCTTATCCAATCATATTTATTTTCTCATGCCATTAGAGGTTTCTTGGGTGTGCAAGAAATTTTGTCCTCAAGAGAAACAAGATCGAGACCCAATTCTTTGTACCTTGACCTCATTGGGGACATGCATTAAGATGACAAGGAGAAGATCATTCTGATACCACTAATCCATATTTTATGAGAATAATGAAATGAATAAAAATTATTAAAATATTCTTAACACAAAATAACAGAGATACAATAAAACTGGTTTTTGATTCAATAAGGAAATAAGCTCAAACTATAAAATGCAGCGGAAAACAAGCTTGTTGGAATGGTGGCCACTTATCTCTGAGAATATATGTGACGACTGCGCTCATTCAAAAAAATATGATTAAAATGAGGCTCTGAAGGCCTTTTTACAATAAACATGAATGTAAAAACCCCTAGATATCCAAAAACCTAACCCTAGGAGATGAAGTGCCAAAAGTCATGTGGGCCCTATTTGGGAAAGTTAGTACATCAACTTCCCGAGGTCATAACTTTCGCATATGATCTCCATTTTAGATGCATGATAGCCTATTGGAAAGGTATTGTCGAGGGGATTCATTTTGGGCCTCAATCAGATCCTTTCGTTATCATTAAGAATCTCGATCCTGAAAAACCTTCATTTAGGCCCTCAAAATGTCCCTAGAAGTTAAAAACTACTAAAAATAATAAATTGCCAAAGTTTCGAGAAACTTGTTTTGAGCGAGTTGGAAAAGGTGGATGGCCACCAATATCCACCTGGATCATGATAATTTCTTTGTGCTTTTCAATTGAGTCATCTAATTTTTACTCATTCTTGAATACCCACCTGAAGTCGATTGGTTTGATTCCAAATGGAGGATCCACTTGTTGAAGGAAAATCTCCCTGCGGACAGGTAGATCTCCTCTTGGGAGCTCGACTCTTAACTCTTAAGACAAAATATGCTTAACGTGGACATTGAATTCCTTTCATATCTATACAAACTAATGCATGAGGAGGAAGGAGAACATAAGTACCTTTTACCGGCGTTTGTCCCTGCACGCTCCGAGTTGAGCTCCAATCTTTCGCTTCTCAATGAGACCTGTAGACAAACAATAGTATGACCACTTCCTACTTTATTGATATTAGCTTGAAAACAGATCTATCTATCAGAGATAAGTTCATGTGAGATCAAACACAAACTAGAAAGAAATAGGACAAGCGTGCCATATTAATGAGAACAATGACATAAGTAACTTACAATCGTATATGCGAATGTGACAGCTTCGTCAAGTCCCCTTTGTCTAACCCTTTCTCAAAAGATCCAAGACCTGGATGATAGCAACTTCACTGATTACTCTCCTCCAGTTCATTGTGTGTTTCCTATAAGATCATAGGTTTCATGCTTACAATTCTTCCCCCTTTCCACCATCATAGAGCCTGCTTATATAGGCTAAGAGAGGCTTAACCTTTTGAGGTATCTTTAGGGTAGGTTGAGGAATTCCCTCCTTAGATCAGGGATATTCTCCTAAGATCATGATTGAACCAGGAATTCGAATGCAACTGTCTTCCAAACTTGAAAGATCCTCCCCTTATTCTCCTCAACAGATCAACAACTGCCCAGATTAGACAACGCTCCCTCAAAAGGGGCATCAGGGCACTATAACGCTCCCTAGTAGGCTCAAGGGGAGCACCAGTGCTTCAAATATGTGTATCTCTCCTTTAGAGGGGTGATTTGGTGCTATAACGCTCCCTAGCACCTTGTAGGGGAGCGCCAGCGCTCCTAAGGGTGAAATAGGGGAGCGCTCTCCCTTAAAACCCTAGTTTGAGAACTCCTTTCAAGTGGTAAGAGATTCTTGACTTCAGCTAACCATCCTTCTTCCTTCAAATCAGGTGTTTGAGGTATTCTAAGTGTCTCCTTGGTGTCGTCATCATGGAAGTATGATTTTCTTGACATTTGTGACACTTATGAACAACATGCAACACTTATGATAGTCGTGAAGAACATGTGACACTTGCGACACTTATCAAATCGAGTAATATTGATGTGTAACAGATTTCCCCCCAAAGCATGAAGTTAGAAGATGAGAATTGATAACTGAAATGATTTGTAGACTTTCAAGCAAGGGTATAGACTCGGAGAACCTAACAGAAGCTGCACACAAACATCCAACAAATATCATGACATGTGTCAAAACCCAAGGTAGGCATACCTATGCTTGGGTGATCAAGACTTGCAAGATATGGCTGCCATAAAATACACTGTGGATCCATAATTGTATTGATGGAAAGGTATAGCCACCGAGGATACAATGTGGATCTATACTCTGATGACCTGGACTGATCGTAGCCATGAAGAATACACAGTCGATCTACGAGAGGACAAGACATAGCCACGACCAATACAAAGTGGATCTATGTAACAATGTATGTACCATTTGTCTAAGAGAAACTCCTTTGCAACTTGGGCAAAGTACATATCAAAGCGATCACTCAACCCAGGGTCTTCTTACCAATCCCAATGTAGTATGAATCTAACCATGTGAATAGATGTCCTGATGTCAAACATGGCAGAAACCACTTGATTACCGGTCAATGGTGTAAACTTTTAACAAGTGCGAGGGAGATCACCATTAATGTCAATGACTCCTAAGGTACCCTAGTACATTCCAGCGAATGTGAATGGATGAGCTGGAGTCGAAAATTCGTGGAATCATCCAATCAGAGGTCAATGATGTAAACCTATTGTCAAATGTGAGGAGGCCTGCCATTAAGGCATGCAGGTCCCAAAGTACTAACTGATTTCTAAGCCTAATTCCTGGATAATGTGTTGAGGTCGACAGGAATAGGCTCGTCGAAGGAGGGCCTTGATTTATCCCCCATCAATGACGCGAAACGGACATAGAGATATAATTGGTAGATCAAATAAACACAGGCTGACATGGGTTTTGAGACAAGATATTTGTGATGGATGACTCTAGAGGAAATCTACCTGTCCGTAGGGAGATTTTCCTTCAACATAAACTAGCGACTCCACTGGGGATAAAACCCAGAATCTTTGGTTTCGCAGACCAGGGTAAGTCTTGATTTCATGCACGACGATCGAAGGGTCGATCATGGGCATTTCCTCATAGCTCCAAGCGAAGACATCACGAAATTATTTAAACAGAGTGGTATAATAGACCACTTCCTACTCTATTGATATTAGCTTGAAAACAGATCTATCTATCAGAGATAAGTTCATGTGAGATCAAACACAAACTAGAAAGAAACAAGCCAAGCGTGTCATATTAATGAGAACAATGATAGAAGTAACTTACAATCGTAGATGCGAATGCGACAACTTCGTCAAGTCCCCTTTGTCTGACCCTTTCTCAAAAAATCCACGACCTGGATGATAACAACTTCAGTGATTACTCTCCTCGAGTTCACTGTGTGTGTCCTATGAGATCATAGGTTTCATGCTTACAATTCTTCCCCCTTTCCACCATCATAGAGCCTGCTTATATAGGTTAAGAGAGGCTTAACCTTTTGAGGTATATTTAGGGTAGGTTGAGGAATTCCCTCCTTAGATCAGGTATCTTCTCCTAAGATCATGATTGAACCAGGAATTCGAATGCAACTGCCTTCAAATCTTGAAAGATCCTCCCCTTATTCTCCTCAACAGATCAACAACTACCCAGATTAGACAAGGCTCCCTCAAAAGGGGCATCAGGGCGCTATAACACTCCCTAGTAGGCTCAAGGGGAGAACCAATGCTTCAAATATGTGTAGCACTCCTTCAGAGGGGTGATTTGGTGCTATAATGCTCCCTAGCACCTTGTAGGGGAGTGCCAGTGCTCCTAAGGGTGAAATAGGGGATCTCTCTCCCTTAAAACCCTAGTTTTAGAACTCCTTTCAGGTGGTAAGATATTATTGACTTCAGTTAACCATCCTTCTTCCTTCAAATCAGGTGTTTGAGGTATTCTAAGTGTTTCCTTGGTATCGTCATCATGGCAGTATGCTTTTCTTGACATTTGCGACACTTATTAACAACATGCGACACTTATGACAGTCGTGAAGAACACGCGACACTTGCGACACTTATCAAATCGAGTAATATTTATGTGTAACACCGCTAAATTCTATGTCCCATTCTTGATGAGACCATCATATTCCTTCTGCATGGAATCTTTCCATTCATAATAAGAAGTGGCTTCTTCAAAGGAATTTGGTTCATGGTTAGTAGATAAATTCAGCTCACGATCATATGAAACATCCATGTCATCTACATCACCTGAGTTTGAATTATATAGATTACGTCCATCTTGTTTTGAGGATGAAATGGTTCTTATATTCTTGACCTCATTAGGATGAATGATTTCAAGTGTTTTTTTGAGCCATTTTGGTGGACCTTTTTAAGGTGGTCTAGGTTTCTCATATGATTGAGATGGTACTAAGTTCTCATCAAGCCTCAACCTTTCAATCCTCTCGATCACATCATCCAGCTAAACCTCAGGTTCTAATGAAGTGGCATGAATTTCTTCATGAGGGGAAGATTGTTCTTCAAAAGGAGATTCATGAGATTAACTCAAGATAGGGATCCCCCGTTCAAGATGTGGAATATCATCATCAAATTTATGATATGTCTTTACACCAGTGAATTTGTCTAGATGATCAAGCTTCCTCTCAACAATTTCTTCTTTCTTGGAGGATTCAAGCAAGATTACATATATGGATAGGATGAATTTCTTGTTTGTCTCATCGTAAAGATGATACCCCTTGATGGTATTTGAGTACCCCAAGAAGATTCACTTTTGACTCCTTGCATCGATATTGCTTCTTTTCTCTTTAGGAATCAAGGCATAATAGGTGGAACCAAAGACACTACGATGTCTCATTGAAGGAATGTGGTCATACCACATTTTAGAAGGAGTCTTGTTTTTAAGAGCATGAGATGGGAACCTGTTTTTGACATAAAGTGCACATATAACTACATCACCCCAAAACATCAATTTATAATTCTTGAAAAACATCGTGGAATGAACCATATTTAGGACTATCATGTTCATATTTTCAGCCACTCTATTCTGTTGGGGATTGTATGGAACTATGGTTTGATGTTTGATCCCATGTTGGCGAAGGTAGATTTCAAATCCATAAGAATTATATTTTGTTCCATTATCAGTGCGAAGAGATCCAATATGAGACAAAGATTCATTTTGAATGCATACATGGAAATTTTTAAATGTTTCAAAAGATTGTGATTTATCTTTTAGAAAGTATACCCGACACATCCTGGTATAATCATTAATAAAATTAATGATATATTTGTTTCCATTTGTAGAAGGAACATGAATAGGGTGGCACAAATGAGAATGAATCAGTTCAAGTTTTCTACATGCTCTGGAAGTAGAATCATGAAAGGGTTGTTTGTTGTGTTTTCCAGGGTTACAAGCATCACATTGCTTCAATTTCCTAGAAATAGTAGGAAAACCAAAAAACCCCATTCTTTCTCAACAAATAGAGACTGTCATAATTAATATGGATGAATATAGCCACAAAAGACTAGACAGAATTATACCTAAGTCATGATGAGAGAGGTATGAAGTAGTGTGTTTATGGGAAGACGTCCCATTTTACTTCGGGAGTATTTCATCTTCCATTCTATTCATAACAAGCATGTTATCGAAATCATTCCTTGTCTCAACTTTGCCATCGAACATATGAACATAGTGGCCTTGTTGTCTAATGTGAAAAAGGGACAAGAAGTTTCTTTTCTTCTCATAAGGATAGAGTACATTATGCAGAGGAATATCTAGGATTCCAGGAAAATTAAGCCTAATGGTGCCCATTCCCAAAGGTTTAAGCCTTGATCTATTTGTAAAGTATACTATGCCATCTACATTGTCATCAAATTCTTCAAAGAAATCACTTCAAAATGTCATATGAGAGGTCACACCTATGTCAAGAAGCCATGCATCTCCCCAAGAAACAAATTAGGTATTAAATAGATCTTTCGTTACTCCTACATTGAAGTTGGTAACGACATAATGAATAGGTTCTTTACCTTTCGTCAGTTCTTTATCTTTGTCTTCTATCTAGTCTTTCTGTTAACACACTAGGTTGTAGGGGGTTAGAAGATCCTTTTTTGATGATTTGAGTCACATATTTCATAGATTTTAGGTTTTAAAGTCATTAGGTGGTGTCCATAATTTAATTTTTGGTTCTATGAGAAAATAAAGCTATGTTTAGATTTAAGTCTAAGTTTCAAGTCTTGTGATGGTGGTCATGTCAACACCTATAGCCTTACAAGTCTCATTTTGGTTCCTCATTATGATTATGGCATGGCATACCTCCAGTCAACACTTGGGTCTACTTTTTTCCATTATATTTAGGTACACGTGTCAAGTCAAATTGGTTCTGTGTATGCTACCAGTGAACTAGGAGAGTTCGTAGCATACCTTCTGGTACAATTCGTTTCATGCTAATCATTACTTTGAAGTTATTTTCAAAAGGAAGGTTATGGTTATCAATGCATTCAATTGAACCTCTCTTTCAGGGATTTTTCTACGCAAATCTACAACATCCTTGAAATTTAGGATTCACCTGAAATATGACGCTACAAACATACCAAGTATTGGCATTGCGAACTGCCTAGCGATACGAACTATCTCTGATGAGGGTTGGAGGTTAGGTAGCTTCCAGACATCTGGGTGAAAATATGAAATTACTAGCCTCAACCTCATATCCATCAGGTACTCCATGAGATTTTTTGTCTTGTTTGAAGGTTAGGAAAGGAGTGTGGCTGATTTTTTTCTCTTGATATTGTGAAATGTCATAGGCGATGTGAACTAGCTGACAGGGGCACTGCAAACTCATTTCCTGTAGCAGATGCGTCTAAAGATTTGATCATAACTCCAAAACAATGATGTGGGTTTTTCTGAAATTTGTTTTGGAGGATCCTGATAATGTTATTGACTTGTTTTCCAAATTTTAGCCTGGCCTAGTTTGGCATTCAAGATATATTATTAAAACACTAGTGTGTTGCAACTGGCGCTGCAAACTCTATGTTTTGCATAGTTGTTGGATATTCTCCTTGTTTGACTATTGCCACCTGTCAAGGAGGGTTCGAACGACTGCTCAAAGATTAGTTAGATGCTAAGGGACACCTACACCTAAGATTTATCTCCATTAAATACCTCATGCAGGGAGTTGGAAACAATTTATTAATGACTTCCAATAACTTCCTGAAAATTAGAAGCTTGTTGGATTCTTGTCTCTTTGATTATTTCCACCTATCTCCAAGGCCTGTAATCCAATGGAAGAGATGGGTTTTGACCTTGTAGGCATATTTGGGATGTTATTTTTTCTATTTAGGGCAAGAATCAGGGGTGGGATTGAGGATCCAAGAGAGGGGTAGAAGTAGGGGTGGGATTGAGGATCCAAAAGAGGAAAAATCTTGAGGAACAATTCTAGTTGTTGATTTGTAATCCCGAGGGTCTGTTTGTAACCGAAATTGTTTCCATTGAAGATTCATGAGATTAGATATATCATATTGAGTTCTCTTTTTTGTTCATCTGCATTTTTGTCTTACCTGAATGAACTGTAGCTTTTGAGGATCAATGGTTGTATTTGATTTATAGATTCCTGAGCAACAAAGGGTTGGTTTTGATTGCTTATAACTCATTGTATTTATTCAAGTAGCTTTCCCATTTGTTTTGCAGAGAGGATATATGTTCAATGGATGATGTACTTTATGTTAACTTATCCTTTCTTCCATATTCCATCTTATAATCCATTTTTATGATATGCTCTTCAATTTCCTTCAAACTCCAAGGTGTTTGTGTGATTCCATTTCCTAATAATGTAGCCTACTAATTTGCAGTTTGATGCCCTCCCTTTCTTTGTTGTTCTTTCTTGTCGATCCACCCTTTTATATTGATTTAATTTTTCAGGTTTGAATGGATGTATAGAGGCTCATAATTTTAGACTGTTTATGCAACATTAATATATTTATGGTTGTATGTACCAGGACTTGGGATATTTTGGATAATAGAAGTCTTTTTCCTTTCTTTCCATCTCATTTATGTTTAGATTCTGGTTACAGTCTATTGAAGGTTTCAATAGACTAACTTGTAGCTTTATTACAATTAATGATAAGATGTGGTATTTGTGAAAATATATCATAGTTTTATTCGTTTGATTATAAGAAGTTCTTGTTTTCATAGGTTCATTATTACATGTGTCTCACTACCTGTTGTAGATGATAGGCATATTTCATTCTTTTGCTTAAGTCTCCCACCTGCTCATTTTATTATCTAAATCCTTGACTAAAGTTATTCAAAACCCCATTTTCTTGTATGTATTTCATGGAGTAAATTGTGAATGACATTACCTTAATAGTCATTCATCCATTTGTTATCTCTTTTATAAATATGTATTTTATACTTTTATGGGTATTGGGCTTACACTCTTAGCAGTCAGAATGTGAATCACACGTGATAACATTATTGGCATCATTGTTGGGGACGGAAGTGAAGTGATCTTCCCTGGAGAATGACATGATCAGATACGGCTCTTGATGGTAGACAGGAGAAGGACACTAGCCTGACTGCAATTTTCTACCTAGCGACTTCAACTTCATTACATATGAAACTATGGGCAACTCCACTGGCTTGAAATGAAAATGATTATTTCTCATAGGTATGCATTTTTTTATTTCACAAATATATATGGTTTTCCAAATCTTGTGCCCAATAGAAGTGAATGGGAAAGTTGCCTTCCTAGGTTTAGAGGAGAGGATTGGGAAGTGCCAGCTAAGATTTTATTAGATTTTCACGAGTGCATGCTTAAGCTGAAAGTTGTACATGCAGATGTCCTCATTAAATTGTTTATATGCTCTTTGGATGGGGCAACTGATGATTGGTGTAGATCTATCCCGGTTTCCAGTGTCAGTTCTTTAAAGAGTTTTCATACTGCCATTCATTCATTATATGAAGATAAATTTTTAGCTGACTTCCTCTATCAAGAATGCTATCATGAGTTTGATTTATTGTATAAAGGATATAATAATATTGAAAGATCTTCTTATGTTGAAGAAAATGTCACAGTTGAAGAGATTGTTCATGATAATCAAGATGTTGAATGTTTACCTACTATTGTTTCTGATTATTATAGATTTGAAGATCTTTTTTCTCCATATACAAATCATGAAGATTAGTTTTCTTATAGTCAGAGGGATCTTGAAAGAAATGAAAGAAACCTGCAACAAATTTCAGATTTGCAGAAATATGGAATTGGAAATCATCATGAAGAATAAAATATGAAAAGACTATCTAATATTCAGCTGGAATGATATCAAGAAGAGGTATTTATTTATGTCTTTTATGATCCTATTGTTGATTATTTGGAGTCTTTGAGAAATATAGAGGTCAAATCATTCTTATCAGGTGAATGTTGGCTCTATTGTCTTTTCAAATTGCACTCTTGTATGCCACAGGTTCTTTCAATTGTCATATCCAGATCAAAATTTTCAATAGTTAATCAAGTTTTTTCATGGCTTTATTGGAAACATGATTTCACTTCATCAAGAAGAAGCACAATTGGTTAGATTAAAATTAGGGTGAATAAAACTCAGTTCTCAAGCATTTGGTTTTCAATGGTTTTGTTTTTAGTATATGGACGTTCTCAGTTTTCAATAAGGAGTGGAGGTGCTCTCAGAAATACAGGTTTTTCAGATAGAGATCAAATGAATAAGGCACTGGAACGACATGTTCTTGGAAGCTCAGATGGAGCATGCCATCCCCTGTGGATCCGTATGTTAACACACTAGGTTGTAGGGGGTCAAAATATATTTTGTTGATCTTTTGATTCACAGGTTTCATAGAGTTTAGTTTTTAAAGTCATTTGGTGGTGTCCATAATTTTATTTTTGGTTCTACGAGAAAATAAAGCTATGTTTATCTTTAAGTCTATGTTTGAAGTCTTGTGATGGTGTTCATGTCAAAACCTATAGACTTACAAGTCTCATTTTGTTTTCTTCATTATGATTATGACATGTCATACCTCTAGTGAGCACTTGGTTCTACTTTTTTTCATTATCTTTATGTACAAGTGTCAAGTTGGATTAGTTATATGTATGCTACCAATGAATTAGGAGAATTTGTAGGGTACCTTCTGGTACAATTGATTTCATGCTAATCATTACTTTGAAGGTCTTTTCAAAAGGAAGATTATGGTTATTAGCACATTCAATCTAACCTCTCTTTCAGGGATTTTCCTACCCAAATCTATAACATCCTAGAAATCTAGGATTCACCTCAAATATGGCATTGCAAACTTACCAAGAATTTGTGTTGCAAATTGTCTGGTGCTGCAAATTGTTTTGGATGAGGGTTGGAAGTTAGGAAGATTGCAGGCATCTGGGTGAAAATATGAAATTACCAGCATCAACCTCATAGCCATCAGGTACTCCATGAGGTTGTTTTTCTTGTTTGGAGGTCAGGAAAGGAGTGTGGTTGCTTGTTTTCTCTTGGCTCCATGAAATGTCATAGGCGCTATGAACTGGCTGACAGGGGCACTGCGAACTCATTTCCTGTAGCATATGTGTCTAAATATTTGATCATAAGTCAAAAATGGTGATGTGGGTTTTTTTGAAATTTGTTTTGGAGTATCTTGACAATGTCATTGATTTTGTGTCCAAATTTCAACCTGACCCAGTTTGGGATTCAAGATAAATAATTAAAATACCATTGCACTGTAGTTGGCGCTACAAACTCTCAGTTTGCATAGTTGTTGGATATTATCCAATTTGATTGTTGCCACCTATCAAGGAGGGTTCGAACAACTTATTATAGATTAGTTAGATGCTAAGGGACACCTACACCTAATATTTATCTTCATTAAAGACCTCATGCAGTGAGTTGGAAACAATTTATTAATGACTTCGAACAACTTCATGAAAATTAGCAGTTTGTTGGATTCTTGTGTCTTTTATTGTTGCCACCTATCTCCAAGGCCTAGAATCTAATGGAAGAGATGGGTTTCAACCTCCTAAGAATATTTGGGATGTTATTTTTTCTATTGAGGGGTGAAGCAGCTATGGGATTGAGAATCCAAGAGAGGGGGAGAAGCAGGGATGGGATTGAGGATCCAAGAGAGGGGAGAAACAGGGATGGGATTGAGGATCCAAGGGAGGAAAAACCTTAAGGAGAAGTTCTAGTTGCTGATTCGTAAGCCCGAGGGCCTCTTTGAAACCTAAATTTTTTCCATTGAAGATTCATGAGACTAGTTATATCAGATTGTCTTCTCTTTGTTGTTCATCTGCATTTCTATCTTACTTTAATGAATTGTAGCTTTTGAGGATCAATGGTTGTATTTCATCTATAGATTCCTGGGCAACAAAGGGTTTGATGTGATTTCCTATAACTCATTGTATTTATTCAAGTAGATTTCCCATTTTTTTTGCAGAGAGGATCTATGTTCAATGAATGATCTAATTTATGTTAACTTATTCTTTCTTCCATCTCCCATCTTATAATCCATTTTTTCTGATATTCTCTTCAATTTCCTTCTAACTTCATGGTGTTTGACTAACTCCATTGCCAAATGGTGTAGCCTATTGATCTACAGTTTGTTTCCCTCCCTTTCTTTCTTTTTCTTTCTTGTTGATCCACCCTTTTATATTGATTTAATTTTTCAGGTTTGAATGGATGTATAGAGGTTCATACTTTTAGACTGTTTATGCAGTAGTAATATATTTCTGGTTGTATGTACCAAGACTTGGAATATTTTGGATAATAGAAGTCTTTTTCCTTTCTTTCCATCTCATTTATGTCTAGATTCTGGTTACAATCTATTGAAGGTTTCAATAGACTAACTTGTAGCTTTATTACAATTTATGATCAGTTGTGGTATTTGTGAAAATATATCATAGTTTTATTCCTTTGATTATAAGAAGTTCTTGTTTTCAGAGGTTCATTCTTACATGTGTGTCACTACTTGTTGTAGATGATAGGCATGTTTCATGATGGTGCACTGTTGCACATACCCCTCGGGGTCCCTGTTCCTAACCTCCCGGTCTAAAGGATCGTTCAATCACTTTGTGAGTCAAAGTGGCTCTTCCGATTCTATGCTGGAATCTCCAATAAATTCGATCCATAGGTCCTTCGGAAACCCCACCTGTGCGAATAGCACTAGGCGCGAGATTCACCTTCTTCGAGCGAACACAGCGCTATGACCAAGGGCCTAACCCAAAGTCACTTTTCGCAACTCATGATCTCGCGAGTTCATGAGTCGAAGCTCCCAACTCCTCCTTTCCAAACTCACGATACCTGAAATGATGATACGTGTATGGCTCCTCTTTGTCAGTGCCTCTATGCGTGACCAACGGCTAGGCTAAACGCTAGCTCCTTTCGCAACTTTGTGACTTCGCAAGTTGAAGGGTTGAGCTCTCATGCTCTTATCCCGCGAATCCTCAAGATGCGAGAAGTCAACAAAATGTTGACTCCTTTCTCAAGGTGATGCATGTCCACCTGTCAATCACGTGGGCCCCACCTTGTGGTTCTTCCATGTGTTCACACTCGTGCCTCAACTCTCGACACTTCATGACTTGGAGCACCCCACCTTTGGGCTCTCACCTTACGAACCTCTGAGTTCACGAGGTCCAAATCCCAGATCTCTTTGACACTTCTACCGATCCTTCGATCGTTGCCACCTATCCTCCTTAGAGGGACGGTCCTGATCCTCTCGCGACTTCACCACTCGCGAAGTTGAAGGACATCCTTCTCTGACCTCCAATGTCTGAATCCCCGATATGGGTGATCTCGCGACACATGTCCTCTTTCCAACGGACGACTTAGATTTCTTCAGGACTTCACTACTTGCGAAGTCAAGGTGCTCACCTCTGTGAGTCCCAATGCCTGAATCTTTGAAATGGATGATTCTGCGACACGCGCCCTCCCGCAGATGGACATCTCAGATCTAATTTTCCCTTTCATGATTTCTGATGTTGAGGGTCCGGACTCTCATCCTTCGGACTCCCGAACTCTCGAACGTCGAATTCCTGATACGATACTCCTTCGGGACTTTCGCTCTGCTTATGAGGGTTTAAACCTCGAGCTCCTCTCAACAGATCTGATAGCTATCGGCTATTTAGAGCGAGATCCAACGGCTCATAATCTCTTTGGCTCTGCACACTCCTCCACTGCTCCTTGGACGTGAAATATTCAATGGTCCAGATCTCTTCGGCTGAATCCGACGACAGTTATGCTTCTCCCGAGCTTTGGCGCTTTCTTCCCAGACTTGGAGGAAATTATGAATTCTCAAAGGCTTCGACCTTTTCCTTCTTTCCTCCGTGAACTCTTCATGACTAGAATCCTCGCCTGTGTGTATAGAAACACGATATCCCTCCTGATCTTTAGGGAACCCCAAACTCTTCAAATATTTTTGTGGCTTCTGCACTCCTTGCAAAGTCTTCACACACACAAAGGTGTTATCTCTTCTGAACTTATAGCTACTCAGACCTTAAGGGAATAATTCCTTTTTTTCCTTTCTCCCGCAGATGGAGAACTTGGATGCCCTCCTGGCTATCCTTCATTCAAGAAACCTCTTTCTGAGTGCTCAGGGTGTTCAACAACCCTACAAAGATCCTTTAGTGGATTCTTCTCCTGTCTCTGAACTCAAAGAGTTCCTTCTGTGCGCTTTGGCACTTACTCAATGCCCTCCTGGAAGTGTATCAAGAATCCTCAATGATTCTTGCTTCTAATGAACTCACAATAGAGTTCTTCCTTTGTGCACTCTTTGCATTGGCTCAATTCCCACCTGACAGAGCTTTACATAAATCATAGCATAGTTTATGTCTTCTTCTGAACTCATAGCAGAGTTCTTCTGTGCACTCCTTTCACCTGCTCAATGCCCACATGCTATAGCTTTACATAACTCAACAGAGCTTCTGTCTGCAACTGTGTCTCGCCTACAAAGCCTTGCCTTATGAGGTATTTAACAACCTCCAAGGTCTTCCTTGAGTTGATGATTTCAGCTCATGTGCCCACCTGACACGTCTTTGTCTAAACCCGTAGGTTTAGAAGTGCTTTAGCGCACTAGCTATCAGAACCCGCAGTGTTCTGTCACATCCTCCTGGTGTGAAGCCTCAAAGAACTTTCAATAGCTTGAAAATCAAAGCAACTCCTGCAAATGCCCAAACATAGAATACATTCACAACATATAAAGAACAGACACAGACATTCATTCAACACATAAAATATGCAGGAAAAACTGTTGTTTTTGTATTAATGGCAAATGCCTGTTTTTACAAGGGTTTTCTCGAGCTCAGACTTTAACAGAGTCTTGGCTCCTTCTCTATGCACACACTCTCTCTCTTGTGCATCTCTCTTACTCCCTCGAAAATTATATACAACTCTCAAAGATATTTTACATGAGGGGTCTCTTCGAGCTCTTCCCTCCAAACTCACCTACCCTATTCAATGGCATTGAATGGGTTGTCTAGTCCAAAATCTAGATCCAGATCTTAGCCTTCAAGCATTAAAGGACTACCTACTCTACGCCTATGCAAAGCATGGCCTCTCGGCTAAACATCCTAAAACATTAAATTACATTCATTCAAATTTTAAATGAGGGTTGCGCCTCTCTTGAACACGTGATTTGAATCCGCTGACGTGGTTGGCTGGCCGACGTGGAGAGATTCTCCTGCATCATTTCATTCTTCTGCTTAAGTCTCCCACCTGCTCATTTTATTATCTAAAGCCTTGACTAAATTTATTGAAAACACCATTTTCTTGTATGTATTTCATGGAGTAAACTGTGAATGACATTACCTTAAGAGTCCTTCATCCATTTTTTATCTCTTTTATAAATATGTATTTTATACTTTGATGGGTATTAGGCTTACACTCTTAGAAGTCAGAGTGTGATTCCCATGTGATAACACTTTCTTTTCATTGATCTTGATTGAGTAGGTATTTTATTTATGCCCATTCTTTCTACAGTGGGAACAACGCAAGACAAATTTCTCATAGGGGTCATTCCACTCCCCTACCTATGAGCTTCTTTGTTTCTTTTTCTTCTCCTACTTCCTCCATGTTGTTCATCAAATGAAGTGATTTCAAAACCCATGATGTCCACGCCATAAATAGATGGAATATATTCATAGAATGTATGCTCGAATTCTTCACTGACTGGTCTTGCAACTTTATCATTTTAAAATGACCAAATTCCATCCACACATTATTATTATTTATGTAAACTGCTATTGAAATCCTAAAAGATGAGGCGTATAAGATTTCATGTCTCATGGGAAAAGAAAAAAATTTCTTTCACCACACATTTATGTCCATATGTGTGCATTCCATAGGCAAAGATTAGAGATATTTGATACCAACCAAGACAGTCAGGCGTAGGGTTCTAGTGAATAATGCTTGGGAGGAAGATACAAAAATAAACTCACAATAATGTCAAATGAAATCATTTCATGGGTTTCCATAATGTACAACACCTTATATTGAAGTTACCATGGTATCAAAAGAGATTGTCTTTGGAAGATTTGATGAATAAGTAGACGAGAAAAAAAATTACAAAATGAGGATGCTACATGTCAATTACTTTGAGACCGATAAATTTATACGAAAATTTTCAAGGTGTTAAGTCGAGGGATGTGCAGTCAAATTTATAAGGTATTATGAGTTGAGGAACTAGGGTTAGGGTTGCATCGTCATTCTGATACAAAGCATGAGAGATATTGAGCTCAAGTCAACGGGGGGTCAAGGGAGGTGTGCACATACAATTTGGTGAGGAATGAGCAATGAGTGTGGATTGTATTAGCATCGTGAGGTAGCATGAGATGGAGGGACTGTGATTTAGGGTTAGGAAATATAATGGAAAAGTGTTCATTCTTTAGACAGGGTTGTCCTGTGCGAACAATGCACTAGAGGTTGATAGATTTTCCATGGAAATATAATGCATGAATATTCGGTCAAAGAATATGGACCATAGAATCATACTACAAAGTAATAGATGGTCGAGATGGGAGAGTTTGTTCTTTGCACAGTAGGGGAAACACTCATGCAGTTAACAATGATGGCGTTGATACAATTGTCAGGCTAGGATGGCAGAAAAGCAACTCCACGCTTGATGATTTGGATTAACACGATAGGAGAATAAATACAACAATAAATGACTATTGGTATTCTATAACTGAAGACATTTCCTATCACCTATGACTCTTCATATTTACAATATTATTACAAGTAACAAAATCCTAAGGATTACATGTCTAACTGTTAGCGATATTTCTTGCAAGGGGGGTCAGAAATCAAATGAATGGGTTAAAACCCACTTGTCCAAGGTTTTGGGCGACAATGTGCCCATGGTAAACAACGAGCAGGATCAGACGGTCTAGACAAGCGCGCCCGGATCAACGGCGCACAGCAAATTCTGGAGCCCCCCTGCCTTCCGACCTTTAAGCAAAGGGGGGGGGTCCGGAATCGGGGGCGCATCTCTTCGACGGCCCAGATGAGCGCGCCCGGATCAACGGCGAAAAAGGTCATTCCG
>JZKD02S1620427.1:93107-110252 GCA_000966675.3 Picea glauca
CCCGGGAAGAATTAGAACGTTCATGGGCGGCCATTGAACAAAATATCGCAATACAGGAACAGTTGGAAGCTAGGCGTAGGGAACATAGAAATCTTCCTTAGATTCTAATACCGAGAATATTCTATTACCGTATACATCTTTTACCTCTTTTCAGATGCCTTGACACTGTACTTTGAGCCTTAGTACAGACTCAGGAACCTAACCATGGCACATAATCGCATGAAACAACAAGCAAATCAACACCTCAGTGAAAGATGTTTTGAAGTAGGGGATTGGGTGTTTTTAAGACGACAACCATACAAATAGATGTCCCTAAAGCAAGCCAAGAAGGATAATAAATTATCACCAAAGTACTATGGCCCTTATAAGGTGTGGAAAAATATTGGTACTATGGCATACAAATTGGAGTTGCCTACATCTTCACGAGTACACCTAGTTTTCCATGTTTCATGCTTAAATAAGGTTATAGGCCAAAAGATCCTAGTTCAAACTATATTGCCAGAAATTGAAGAGGAAGGAAAAATCATATTGGAGCCTGAAGCCATCACCGACACAAGAATTTTCCAGCTGAGGAATAGATCCATTTCAAAGTATCTCATTAAATAGAGGAACATACCGGCTAAAGATTCCACTTGGGAACATGAGTATTTTATATAGAAGCATCCAGACTTACTCAAGCATTGCAGAAAACACTTGTCTCAAGGGAAAGGGCATGTTAAGCCCTAATATTGGCTCATTTCCCCTTAATTGGGGCATATTACATTAGTAATGTTATTTTATTTATGTCGGATTTATTCCATTAGTTGTAATTATACCTTCTAGTCTCCTTTATATACCAAGGAAACATTTTTATTTGGAATCTTCTTGTACTTGAACATTTATGTGGGGTAAAAGGAGGTTGCCCCCTCGAAGAGGCTTATTATCTGAAATTATATCTTTTTCAAGGCGTTGAGTACTTATTTTGAGTTTTTTCTATGCTATATTGATATTTAGTTCTTAACATCCTTGCTTATTCTATAAAATTGAGAAACTTCATAAGAAACTTATTTGTAAAAGTGAAGTTATTAGGAGAGGTATCACAATGTGGACCAACATCTATTTTCCACGTGGCTCTTTGGTTACCATTTATTCCTTTTTTCAAAAGGGCATAACTTTCACATCCAAAGTTCATTTTTAGTCCCGTCTTTATTTTAAACAACCTAATTTTTCGAGATCTTTCCATCCAGACCATTAGTTTCAAATTTTAAATCAATATTCTCTACATATTTAATATGATTTCTAATAGTGATATTTTTATTACCAACACCAACTATTTCCAATGGAAATACCATATGGAGGATTTATTAAGAAGTACAAGAGTCTACTAGATTATGTTGGGAAAATAAGAAGAACCCAATGATGATGACAAGTATGTCAAATGGATTAATAGAAATGATGAATCCTATGGACTAATTGGAATGCACATCTACCATTATTTAAGGTTTCACCTTCAATGACTTGAAGCCCCCAACTTGGGAAAACATTGAAGCTATGTTTGGTAAAGACAATATTGTTTGAGCCCACTGGATATAAAATCATATAATCAATTTAAGTCCAAATGATTTTTCTTGCATTGAATACTATTTATGTAAGTTCAAAACACTTGGAATTTTATGTGAAGAGTGTAGCATAAAGTTGGACGATGAGCATTACATATATATTATTCTTACTAAGATTGGTAGTGCATATCAGTTTTTGTATCTACCTTCTATGCCACCAGAGAATGTCTAGCGAATTTTTAGCAAAAACCCACTCTTGAGTCCTTTTTTCATGATTTTATTGGAGAGAAAGATAAGTTTTTGCAACTTGGAGTGATTAGCACCGCAGACACCTCCAACAAAGGCTTAGTGTCCCAATAGAAAGATAAATCCAAAACTCCCAAGAAGAAACATCCTCTCCACAACAAAAATCAAAACAAGGGTCCCAAATCCACTTGACCAACTTCATCTCCTAATGGTGAGAAAGGAGAAAAATATAAAAATAAGAAAACATATAGACATTACAACTTTTCTGGGAAATATGGTCATGATGATTCCAAGTGTTTTCATAAGATGAAAACTTTAGAATCAACGATGAAGAAGCACACCATCAATATAGATTCTACTTCATCTTATTCTTCTCATTGACATGCACTTTTTTCTTATTGTTTATCCTTCAATGCAACTTCTACTTCTTCTTCTTATGAGTGGCTTATTGATTTTGGAGCATCTTATCATATGGCTAAGGATAAATCCATAGTTTCTTCTCTAAATGAATGTAACACCAAGAAGATATTTGTTGGTGATGATATATCTCTTAGTGTCGTATGGTGTGGAACAATTCAGGTAGATAATGGTCATTTAAATGATGTATTATGTGTTCCAAGTCTTTCCTACAACCTTCTGTCAGTATATCGAATCACTCATTCAGGTGAAGGTAAAACCATACAGTTTTCACCTCACCAAGTTGTAATCAAGGATCTAAAAGATCCTCATCATGTTATTGCAACATGAATTGTTGATGATATTAACAGTTTGTAAAAGTTTCACAACTTTAGGTCATCATCTTTTCCATTAGTTTTTGTTTCTCATAGTGATGACTTGAGCAAAGTTTGACATGAGAAGTTTGGTCATCTAAACTATCACTCATTGAAACAACTATGTAATCAATAGATTGTGGCTGGTTTTCCTCTTGCTTCATGCAGAGATGGTGGTTGTGTCATTTTTTTTCTCCACAAACATCATTAGGAAATTTTTGACAAACGTGCCTCTTCCCCTTTCCAGCTTGTTCATGGTGACTTGTGTGGTCCACTTTCTTCTCCTTCTTTTTATGGGTGCAAGTATTTATTAACTTTCATGGATGAATTTTCTAGATGCACTTGTGTTTACTTCTTAAAACTTAAGAGTGAAGTTTTGGACAAGTTCTTGGCCTACAAGGTTCTTTTAGAAAAGGAATCTAGACATCAAATTCAAAGATTAAGAGAAAATAATGGGGGAGAATATGTGAACAATAATTTTAAAAGTTATTGCACTACAAAGTGAATCCAAATGAAACACACTATCGATATACACCACAAGAAACTGGTGTTGCTAAGAGAAATAACCACACATTAAAAGAAATGGATGATTGTATGATCCAATTTAAGGGATTAAGTCTAAATTATTCGGTGGAAGCCATTAACTGTCTAAATTACATAGTAAATTGCACTCCCACAAAGGATCTTAAAATATAACATTGGAAGAAGCATGGACTAAACTTAAGTCAGATGTAAGTCAATTCTATGCACTTGGTAGTGTACCATGTGCTCACATTCTCGATGAGAAAAGGAAAGGAATGTAGTCTGAACGTGAGAAGTGTATATTGGTTGGTTATTTTGAAGATGTCAAAGGTTACAAACTTCTTCAGCCAAATTGTAATGAAATAATTGTTAGAAGCGATGTTAAATTTGATGAAAATATATTGGTACATGAGTCTAATTTGGTGTTTGTGTCTTCTTCGTCTTGTGAGTCATATTCAGTGTTTGTGCCTTCTTCTCTCCCTATTTTGGTTTCTTCTTCTTCAAATGATGATAGTGAGGATGAAACTCCACCTCTACCTTCTCACCTTCTTCCAAATGAGTCATTGGACATGAACCAACACCATTGCTTCCTTGATGGGTTTCGTTCAACATGAGAAGAAATTGGCGATCTTGTTGGTGATCCTTCAGATCAACGTAGGAAATGTTCACAGTTACAAGGATCCATTTATATTTTGGCTCAAGTTTCAAAGACTCATGATCTAGAGACATTTGAAAATTCTTCAGGTCGTCTATATTGGGATACAACAATGAATGAAGATTGTCATTCCTTAATGGAAAATGATACTTGGGATCTTGTACCTCTTCTCAAAAGAAGAAAAATTACTAGAGGTGAATGGGTCTATAAAACCAAGTATACATAAGATGGAAGTGTTGAAAGACAAAAGGATTGGTTAGTTTCCAAAGGATTCTCCCAATTTGAAGGAATTGACTATAATGAAACATTTTCCCATGTAGCTAAAATGAATTCCATTCACCTTGTTCTAGCCCTTGTAGTCTCAGATAAAGGGGAGATCCATCAAATGGATGTCAAATATGCCTTATTGCATGAGGATTTACAAGAAGAAATATCAATGGAAAAACCTCATTTCTATGTCTAGAATGACTCTAGCTGTGTTTGTCCCCCTAATAAATCTCTTTATGGTATTAAGAAAGCTACTAGAGTTTGGCATGCCAAAATGGAAAACTTTCTTCTTCACACTGAAATTTATAGATGCCATTTTGATCCTAATTTCTATACCAGGAAAGAAAGAATCCATATCATAATTTGTGTTCTTTATATTGATGACCTTATCCTCACTGGTAGTGACCCAAAACTTTTAAACCATGTGAAAACCAAACTTAAGAAGAAATTTGAAATGATAGACTTAGGATTTTTGCGCTATTTCCTTAGCCTCCAAGTTTTGCAAACCAAGGAGGGAATTTTTATTTCCTAGTCCAAGTATGCTTGTGACCTTTTTCATTGCTTTCACATTGAATATTGTAAGACAATCCCTTATCCCTTCCAGTTTGGAGTCAAAATTACTTCCACCTATACTTCTCCTTGAGTTGATGACACTTTGTACCATCAATTAGTTGGTAGCCTCTTATAAATGACTCATACCCATCGTGAACTTTCATTTGTTGTTTGTCTTGTTTCCCGGTATATAAAAAGACCTCGCGAAATCCATTGGAAAGTAGATAAAAGAATACTTCAGTATGTTCGGGGTACATTTTAGTTCAGGATACATTATAGTTCAGGGGGGACTCCTTTATTGGTTGGTTTTGTTGATTCAGATTGGGTCGTCGACCCTAATGATCAAAAGTATACTACATGTTATGTTTTAATCCTTGTTTTTGAACCTATCACTTAGGCCTATAAGAAACAACAAGTTATTTCTCTTTCTTCAATAGAACCAGAGTACTAAGAAATAGTTAGTGCAAGTCTGGAAGCCTTGTGGCTTTGAATGATCCTATCATAGTTTGGATTCCATTAATGACATATGACTAATGTTTGCTGCAACAATCAAAGTTATATCAATATCGCCAAATACCTAGTTCAACATCAATGCAAAAAACACATCGAGCTACACATGCACTTCATCTTAAATCCCATTCATGATTGTGTTATTGAAATACTCTTCTAACCTATAGAATATCAAGTTGCATACATATTCTGAAAGTCTCTTACCAAAGAAAAGTTTTCAAAACTTCGATCTATGTTAGGAGTTCATGAATTTGTCATCAAGGGGGATAGGCTCTAATGCCTCCTACCTTCTCCTATTGTGTCACCTTTGTAAATCCTTCAATCCTATATCAAGTTGTCCTTAAAAGGGGATGTTAGGATATTTAAACACTTAGGATTTAGTTAAGATAAAATTTGTATAATGTGTCATTCAGTAAAAGTGTGTTTCTTTAGTATGCATTAATATGCATTTGTAGTTGGAAAATTGTTGAGGTGCCCGATTGTGAAAAAAAATAATTTAGGCCCTCAAAATGGCCCCTGAAGTTTAGGAGCCAAAAAACTTCTATAAATAGTAAATTTCCAGATGTCTATTTTGAGTCAATTGGAATAGGTGGGTGGCCACCGATATCCACTTGGATCAATCCTCCCTCTTTAGGAAGCAATGGTCTCCATTTCCTTGAGTTCTCTGCTGAGAGGGGGAAGTGTTTGTTGAATTTGAACCTTGATAAGTTTCTTTCCTTGTTGGAGAAGTTGCATTTCTTGGCTTGTGGAAGGTTGTTGAGAAATTGATGGTCGAAGGGCTACACCTTTGTAACCAGTCTGGATACATGATATGATTGTGTGTATAAGTAATCTTTGTGCTTTGCTTCAAGCTTTTCAACCTGCTTTTGTTGGATAGAAGGTTCTTGGACTGAGGCTGCATTGTTTTCAGTGTCCTTCTATTCACCTTTTGAACAAATTGTGAAGAAGTTCAATTTTTTAGTATGATCTACTACCTTGTGGAACTATTTAGGTGGGACAATAGTTGGAACTACCTATGGTATCTTGTAGATATGACCCCCCAGAGTAACAATGAGACTACGAGTTCGAGACTCATAAATAGCATGGCGCTTCCACATATATGGCTAGACCAAAAGAACATCACATACATCTAGTGGGGAAACATCACATAATACATTATCCTTGAAGGGTTGGATTCCATTTGATAATCAACACTATTGGATGACACAAAGATCTCATTCCTGGCGAAGCCACCCGATGTTGTATGGTTGTGAGTGTGGTGTTTTCAACAATCCCAACTATTTGATAACCTATACTAAGATGAGGTTTTTCTGGCTTCCTCTATCAGTAATGAAATGCAACGGGGTCCCCTTCACCCACATCGATGAATGGAAGAGGCTCTCCCCCTCTCCAGGATTTGTTGGTTCTTCTGGTTGAATTGTTTCAGTTGTGACAATAGCACTGGGGTCTACATCGATGATATGTCTTCTCCCATTATTTTTTGAATCAGATTATGAATTTGGGTTCAAATCGTTTTCTTTGATCTCGGCCACCAATGACATTTTTGAGCCAGTTGGAATAGGTGGGTGGCCACCGATATCCACCTGGATCAAGGTTTCAAAGGAATATGAATTATGTGATGAGGAGTATGTTCTTATCTCATCCCTTACAGATCTTATGTTCTATGATTGTTTATCTTTAAGTGATCCTATTGCATGCAATTGTCAATGAATGTTAAAGAATATAACTGTAACTTCTAAAATTCTAACAATTATTCCGTCCCCGCTTGACCCATTGGTGATATTTGCTAGATTTTAAAACAATTTTGGGGAGACTCTTGTTATCCATGTTGTTTATCGTGTTCTTGTGAATTAAGTACCTAATTATAGTTGTTCTCTCAATGGGGAAAACCCCCCTTCGATTAAGAGAATAAGATATGGTGTATTGCCCCTAATTTTGGATATGCTCTATCTTTCTCCAAGATTCATGAGACATACTCCATCCCCAAACTTCACATCCATATAAGATAACATGAGTGACAATAGTCTCAAAAAGGATATTTTTCTTATCCCATAGCCAAAGGTCTGTCAATTTACAATTATTGTGAGGCCAATAATAAGCTTTCCACTTTCCATTTATCCTTTTCTTAATGTTGTAGTTCCAATTGAGCTTGTGATGAATATCAATTCCAAGATATTATTTTCATATTATTATCATGTACAAAATTGTTGTACATGATCTTGTTGGATTTAATGATCGTAACCTTTGTTTGTTAGTGTTTATGGGCATGCATGTACTATAGTAGAATTTCTTATATTTTAAATGTAAATGTATTTTAATTTTGAATTTAGTGAGTAATAAGAAAAATAAAAAATAATTGAAATGTATATGAAATGTATATATATATATATATATATTACAATTTAAAATTAAGCCCATCCAATAATGAATGGATGTTATTTCAATACTTATCTTATAATATTTTCAACATTGAATTGTAAAATGCATTTTCTTTATATGAGGGTGAGGGTGGGGGAAATAATGGATATTTTCTTCATATAAGGTTAGGGGTGGGGAAATAATAGAGAAAACATATTAGAAATACGTTTTTTTTCTATAATTCTCCACACCCCCAACCTCATATATGAGGTGGGAATAATAGAGAAACCATATTACTAATATGTTTTCTCTATTCTTGTTTTCATGCTATTAGAATCCATGAACACTATATTATGAATCTAACATCTTAACTATAAATCTATTAAACATTTTGAAAAAAAAAATGAAATATAAATTTATGAGTTAAACTATAATAAAGAATTGTTTTATATGGGGGTGGGAGAATAATAGAGAAAAAATATTAGTAATATTTTTTCTCTATCATTCCCTTCACCCTCATATATGAGTTAGTAATATGTTTTCACTATTATTCCCTCCACTCCCACTCCCAACCTCAAATATGAGTAATATGTTTTATCAATTATTTCTCCCACCTCAACCCTCATATATGAAGGTGGATGAGAGGAGAATAATAGAGAAAACATATTACTAATATGTTTTCTCTATTATTGATTTCATGGCATTAGAATCCACGAACATTACATTATGAACCTAACATCTTAACTATGAATCTATTAAACACTTATAAAAATAAAAAATAAAAACAATTCAAATATATTAGTATATATTTTATTTAAATAGATTTGTATAAATTTTAAATATATATATATATATATATATATTTTAAAATATATAATTTTTATAAAATTATAGTCAAATTTAAATTAATTTAAAAAATTGATACCGAATTAAAAATCAAAATAATAATTGATGAAACTTATAAGGCTAATGGGTACTAACATCTCCCTATGATGGAAATATTAATTAATGGAATTTGTATAAAAATGTTAAGACTCTATAGCACTTGTAAATTTGGATGTGTTTTGTATCTAATAAATTTAGATTAAATAAATGTGTATAATGTAAATTTGGATATGTTTTGTATCTAAAAAAATTTAGATTAAACAAATGTGTAGAATTTTAATGGGGATTTACAATATTAAAATAAAATAATCAAATAATGAAATTCCTATAGATATTTTTAACATTCTAAAGAACTAGTAAATTTGGATGTGTTTTGTATCTAATAAATTTAGATTGAATAAATGTGTATAATTTTGATGGAGATTTACAATATTGAAATAAAATAATGGAATTCTTATAGATTTTTTAAGACTCTAAAGAACTTGTAAGTTTGAATGTGTTTTGTATCTAATAAATTTAGATTGAATATATGTGTAGAATTTTTATGGGGATTTACAATGTTGAAATAAAATAAAATTTGAATAGATGTATAAAATTTTGATGGAAATTTACAATATTACTAATTTAGAGAAGATTATTCTTGAAAGACGAACAAAAATTTGGAGTGGGAATTAATTTATTTTATGGGAATGTTTTCTTTTGTTCTAAATGACCATAAAAAAATTAGTAGTAACAATTATTCTAGATAATGTATTTTAATATTCTAATATATTTTATTTAATATAGGATTTATGCATATTTTGAATTAGTGATTTGATTAGAATACATTAAATCAAAGGAAAAGTTTTGTCCTTTATAAATTGATGTGTTCATATTATTCGATTCTTTCAAAAGATTAGAATTTAAAATGTTAAATGAATTTAAAATGTTGAAAAATGAAAATTGATTATATTATAGTGAAATAAGAAAAGTTAAAATAATTTGTAAATTAGATTTTATTGAAATCATTAATCAATTGTTTCACTTCATCAAATGAAGAATTATCATAAGTGTTATTATTCTAACACCTTTTTTCAAATCATCTTTTATTATGAGTGGAGGTTTTAAGTTTCATAAAAACAAATTATAATTTTTTATAAGTATTTAGAAAAAGAGAAAAACTTTATTATCTTTAAAATGAATAATAGTAGTACAATAATCTTGGAATGATGTTTAATATTATATAAATAGTACAATAATCTTGGAATGATGTTTAATATTATATAAATTTGCAAGTTATATAGAAGATATTTCTATTCCCATAAAAAAAAAATCTCATACATCAATTTAATTGATCAATACCTTGCAATATAATAATAATAATAATAATACCCCAGATGGGGTGCCACCTAGAACAGAGTGGCCACGTGGTGCAACGTTGCGCCAGGCCTTACATATAGGCCACTGGACCCGATCCCCTCACCATTAAGGATGGGGCCAAGCTGGTTCAACCAGGCTAATGAGACAAGACTTCTCGCGCGCGTGATGGGAATGGAACCACAGAGCACTCAATGAACTTCCTTAATGGCGGGTCTGGTCACTTTACTCTTCATGAATTTACTCAATTTCGGCAAGGGAGAGGCTCATTTGAAGCTAAAGTTGTAGCCTTGGTGCATTCTTGATGTCTGGTGTGACCAGAATGGTCTAACTATCGCCAGAGCCACTGCTTGGCACCTCCAAATGCCAAGGGAATGAGGCAAGCCCCGCAAGGGGCTGCCTGGTATGCTTTGGCGGTGCGTAGGAAGAGACAAAAAAACTTTGAGCGGGCACTGTCCATGGAAAGGATGCAGCTTGTCTGAAATCATAGAAGACCTAAGTCGCCTCCCATGGCCTATATTGAAGATATTATCCCAGACGAACCCACTCAAGTCCCCCCAACACACCTGCTCTTCACAGTCCCAGACAATTGGAACCCGCCGACATGTTTTCCCAGCGAAACTATCCAACGGGCCGTCAAGGAACATCACAGCTCCAACATAGGAGAAGTCCAATTGGATTATTCCCCCCCCTGCTATATCGTAGAAGAAATTCCGACAGAAATGGATGTAGAACCGACCGCAGGAGCAGTCGAGATCCCTCCAACATAAGCCATGGAATGAAAATATCCAGCCGTGGCCGAGGAAATTGGTACAGAAGGCGAGGCGTTAGAGGCTAATCTGGATAGGGAGGGTGGCACCACTCCTATGCCACGTCCTATGTTTGTCATGCAGGAAGAAGGGCATGGCCACCTGCCACTCCTCCACCCGGACCACCTAAAGTTAATCTTTGAACTACAGAGCTTGGTGGAGGACCTAATCCACCGAACCAGTCTAGTAAGCCAACGATTAGACCTACTCTGCGAGGCCTACTCCAATACACCACCAGGAAAGAGCTGCCCGACGTGTGCACAGACCTTCGTGCTGATAGACCTTCGTGCTGATAGCCATCGGGTAAAATGTCACAGTTAATAGTTTCAGTCTTTTTCTCTTTTTTCCTCAGACTAGGCAGGGCTAAATGCCATTATTTTGTAACTGTAAGACTCAAAGCTTCCTCTCAGAATAATGGCTGCCAGTCGTCTTGGTTTCCTTCAGGCAAGACAAATGGCAACCAATCTATCTCCCTCATAGATTGCATAGATAGCCAATTGTCTCAGTTTCCTCTTACATGGCGAGACAGTTGGCAGACATGGTGTTTATGGTTTAACCTTTTTTTGGAAAGTTAATACAACAGGCTCTGCTCTTTTTTACTTAAAATAATAATAATAATAATAATCTCTTTTTTGATTCATGGTCAAGTGAGACATCAAATTGGTGTATGAGACCCCTTTGTTTGTGGGACAGGGGACCCTTCCTTGATTTTTTTTGGGATTGGCGGAATTAACAACTAGTGGGATGTACTGGTATTGCCAACTCCCCCCCTCATGTGTGGTCGTGTTATCTTACCAATGCCCCCCTCTCGATTTTAACCTAGTCAAATTTACATAGTCAAATTTATCAACATTAATGTACCAACTACCCATTCTTATTTTGTGACTAGGAATGATATAAACATCATAAATTCATCTTAACCCAAGATCTATCCCTAGATCAAGGGATCAAATCTCTAGAGGTGCAAACTTTTAACCTTTTCTCAAATTTTGCACTCTAAAAGATGTATAAAATATTAATATTATAAAACATATTTTGTAATAACTAAAGCTAGGGGTTGGTAAACGAGGTAAATGGTCCACCCTAATTACTAAGCCTAAGTGAATGCGGACATCTAGTGAGGCCCAAGAATATCAACAATTTAGTTGGAGAGAGACATGACCCCAAGACCACATGCATTATTGTGTCGAGAAAGGCTCTATAACTAGGGAAATGTTCATCTAACATAACGCATTAAAATAATAATAAAAAATAAAAAAATAATAATATATATAATGACATATTTTTATATGTTTTAATATATTTATATTATTAATATATTATAAAATATTTTGATATATTAAAAAAAGTATATTGATTGGAATTTGTTCTATTTTTTTTAATATATTAATATGTTTTAATACTTTAATATTAATGTATTAAACCAAATAGATAGAGGGGAGATTTACTAGTCAATCGCTCAGTGAAGGGAGGTCTCTTGTACCACAAACAAGGGGGTCTCATACACCAATTTGGTGTTAATGGGCCATGACTTTAAATAGATAGAGGCGAGATTTATTAATATATTTAAAAATGAAATATTTTAATATATATTAATATTTTTTAGTTAAAATAGAGTATGAAGAAACATTCGAAGATGGTACCTCTGGTAAACCACCTCTCAACACAAACAACTAGGGATAAACCCAATTGATTAATATATATTAATATATTTTACAATAGTAATATATTATAAAATATTTTAATATATAAAAATATATATATTGGTTTGAATTAGGGTGGTGGGTTAATTTGAGTGGATGAGTGTTATGGTTACCATAAATCAATATATATATTTTTAAATATACAAATATTTTATAATATATTAATATTATAAAATATTTAAAAAATCACTGTATACCAATATATTACAATCTCCATTAGCCTACATAAATTTTTATTGTTTTATTATTTTACCCCTCCCCAAGGATTATAGTGGCCCTACCCCCTTCTCAATTTGAACATGTTTAGGAGGAAACACATGTTCTTAACCATTAGGCCCACTCAGGTTGTATAAATGTCCATCATTACTAAAATATGGTCAAATTAAATGATTAACATAAACATCTATATTTTTATTGTACTCTTCAAAAAAATTAAATAACTAATCTTAAATATATGAAAAAGTTTAATTTTATCATTATTATTATTATGAAGAGTTAAATTAATATGGATAATAATGATTAACAACCTTGAAATTTTTAAAACTTCTATGAACCTAACCATTTACATAGTAAAATAAAATTTATCTCAAAAACATAGAATATAAATACACGAGCCTTTAAAGTGATGGTGTGGGGAGAACTGAGATCAAATCAGGTACATACTCTTGTTTACAGCTCAGCTACAGACAAATGGACTGTAAGTCTGTGTTCAGACATCAACTGCGGATTATTCAGGCGACCATTCCATTCCACTCCACGGTTGATGGCAACACGATCTTCTACAGCTCGATATATAGCAAAAAAACTGCCTTGGTGGCGACTTATGACACAGGCACCGACTTGTTCGTAGTTAAACGAGAAATGTTGCGATTGCGTAAGTGGACATTGGGAATGGTAGTGGAACGGGTGCAGAATATTAAGATGATTGTTTACAAGAGCCAAGTATTTATGTTAGGTATCATCATCGGCTTTAACTTTGTTGAAAGACTTAACTTTATTGTAAAACAGTACCCCTTTTTGGTGGGCTTATTGCAGGTAAATCTCTTATTGCAGGTATTTTGTCATTCCCTTTTCTCTGCAGTTCCATGTTTTCATTTTGAACCCTATAACTCTGGATGTAAGTTGATTGTCTCAAAGGAACACATACAGAATTAAAAATTGATGTTGGGTAAAAACTAAATAAACCATTTTGAATCTTGTCTACAACCCCTCTTCAGATTTACAAAATCAACTTTTTCCAATGAAAATAAGGCTTGCCAATATAGCATTTTCTGCTATTTGGCCAAATTTGCCATTTATTACTAAAATGCCTAGGGTAGACTAAGTAATTCTAAGGTCCCAAAATATTAACTAAGAGCTTATTTCAACATAATGAACCTATGCATACCAACAGAAATAGAAAATGAATGAGGAATCTTTTTCAAACCAAAGATGCTCCTGCTTCAAAACACAAAACATTACACCATAGACGAAGGAAGTCCTCTATATGCAATGAAATTCCTTGTAGATTGTTTATGTAAGGTTATAACCTTTTTAGAAATGTAGAATTACTAGAGCACTTATAACAGAGAGATCTATTTTAATTACATGAAACTTCCCTTTATTTATCACTCGGTTATCCTAGAAAACTGATCTTGGAACCTTACTATAAATTCAACTTAAGGAAGCCTTATATTCCCATCAATAATTTCATATGCAACAGAGAGGGAAGCATAAATTGAAGTACATATAAGATGGTTCCCACTATATTTTTTTAAACAACTTATGATAGCTGCCATGGTTGAGATTTGGTGGAATTGGAAGCTCTGATCGTAACCCATTAAAGCACAACATGTGTCAGGTGGAATTGGAAGCTTTCCTGGTAACCGATCAAAGGGATAAAATTTGGGAGCGGTAACCTGACATGAGTTTCATTTAAAAAGACAAGTGTTATTTGCACGTAGACACGTTTTCTCGAGGGCTGCTCACATGGACGAATTGTAAAAACAATGGCACAAGTTCGATCTCGTGCAGAGAAGCCTTCGGATCCTCTGAACTATTTCTCACCATATTATCAGAATAAGCATCATTGATGTTCTTGGGTTTGATTCTCTTAATTGAAAAACAACATATTAACACCATTGTTTCCATTTGTATCGAGAACCCCTTGACCACCACTTTCTGGTACAAAATTTGAAAGGCCTTTTCACATGGTTGTATGGGGCTCTTGCATTCTCCTACAACACAAATGGTCGGCCTTCTGTCAAATTTGGAGCATTTGTTGCATAATGTGGATGAATTGCTGCTAAATTTGGAGGGTTTACCCAAAGAACTGCCATTGCAGTCCATGGATTTTATTTTCCATACTAAACACTATAGATTTCTCAATTTTTCCGCATATAGTTAGAAAATATGAAGAAAAGGAAAAATCCTTTGATCTTTACTCGCTCCGACTGCCATTTTAGAGTCGAAAATGCCATTTAAATTCCCTTTCGTAGCTTCTTGACATTTACCTGACATTTACCTAACACGCATGTTCCATTTTTTATATTATTTGTCTTCATGGCATAACATTACGCTTGTTTGAATTTTAAATCATCTTAACTTAACCTGAGTTTCATTAAACCAAACAGTCTTGTTTATGGGTGAGGTTGATATAACATTATAACGTTATCAAGTGTATTCATATCGATTGTTGGGCCAGTTATGCACATAGAGTGAGTAGAGTTTGTGTTTGAATCCTGATATGATATAATTTATATCTCAATCGTCTATGGTTGCAGATAATCTCACATGGTTGTGTTGCAGCAGGAAAACTATTCAGTTTTATAGCTTTGATTGATTCTGTGCAGAAGAGGATTGGAGTCTGTGGGCTTGAGAGAAGAAAGTGTTGCTTTGGAAATTGGGCTTAAGAGATCATGCTATTATGAGGTAGACACCTTGTTGTGAGAAAATTATTGGGCTGAAGAAGGGGCCATGGATGCTTGAGTAGGATCAAAAGCTGATAGATTGCATACAATGCCATGAACATGGTAGCTAGCGTGATCTTCCTAAGCGAGAAGGTACTCTATGATCCAATAGGATTTCATGTGTACACTTCTGCTATGCGATGTAATATTGCTGAAAGTTTTGGGTACCAAGGCTAATTATATACAGAAAGTAATGGCCTCATGTATGAAATATGTACTGGTAGTATTAGAGGATGATTTATAACTGGTTGAAGAGACTGATTTTAGTATAAATCCGAATATAGTGTAAGAAGATAAGAATGGTTGATTCAAGTCTATTTATTTTTCAAGAGACGACTAATTATATATAGAAAGTAATGACCTCGTGTATGAAATCCGTACTGGTAGTCTTAGAGGATGATTTATAACTAGTTGAAGAGACTGATTTTAGTATAAAGTCGAATATAGTGTAAGAATATAAGAATGGATGATTCAAGTCTATTTGTTTTTCAGGGCCCTTGAGATGTGGAAAAAGCTGTAGGCTACAATGGAACAACTATTTAAGACCTAATATAAAGCATGGAAAATTTTCATTTGAGGAATAGAAGACTATAATTGAACACCATGTTGTTCTAGGAAACAAGTAATGAATTCTAATGTTAGTTTGTTTTATATCTTTTTAAGAATTTGTTGTCACTTTTTTATGTTCTTGTAAATAATGCTTGTGAGAGTTCTGCTTCACATCAGTCCCAATATGGAATAAATGCCAATAGTTGTAATGAAATTGAGTGGTGTAGATTTCATGTGAATGGTTTGTTAATGAACGTTTCTGCCATTAAGAATGTCTTGTAGAAACAGGGTTCCATTTAGGGATCGCAGGGTGAGGAAATCGACTGGCAGTAGGTGAGATTTCAAATGCTCCTTTCAAGATTCATCTAAAACTAGGAGGAGAAATCGACTGGATATAGGTGAGATTTCAGCTTTCCTGAAGGGTTTTCAAGGTACAAAATGCAATTTTAAGTATAAAACATGAATGATTTTTTTTAATGAATTTTTTTAACTTGCATACTAGATGCTGAAGTAAGATAGAATATATATCTCTGGTAACTTATAATATCTATCTCTGGTAACTTATAATATATACCTCTGCTTTTGCATCTGCAGGCTTTACCTTTAATGTCATTTGTTTTGTTATCTTTACCTCTCACACTCACCATAATGTCATTTCCTTCATTATATTTTCCTCCACTCTTGGCTCTGTAAAAAAAGAACAACATAATTAGTCATAGGTCACTCACCATAATGCCATTTTGTTTGTTATCTTTGCCTCCACTATTTTCTCTCTAAAAAAGAAAAAAATAGTGATAGATTATGGTTATAAACTATAATTACATTTAGAACTTATTAGTAATATTAATTACAAATGAGTTTTTGAATGTAAATTTTCAAAAGAAAACAATAGACATTGAGAAAACCTGGGGAAACTAGGTCATCTCTCTTTTTCATGTTCACATATTCCATCTCATTGATAGTATTGAATATGTTTAATGATATTTATTGTATTTCACTCATAATGTTATGTGTTTTCCTCTTAAAAGTAATGACATGGTTAGATCTTTGGTATCTAATATGGTTATAATTTTAGTCTCTATGGATCTGTTGTTGGACACACCTACCACACTTAGAGGGGGGGTGAATGAGTGTGGGGCTCTTTTTCCCAAAACTTTCCTCTTGCATAAAAACTCATTAATTAGCATTCAACATTTATTCATTACCCATTGTTGTCATTTATAAACAGTTAGATGTGAGCACATATTAGCAACATATATCAACAATATATCATCAACAAGTCATCACCACAATGAACACAAAGAACAGAAGATGTATGTACAATTTTCTTTTTATTACAGACTACAATCCTTGGGGTTTATTAGCAACAACTGAATAGAGTACAACTCTACAAGAGCACCAACTCTATATTCAAGACTCAGCTTGCATTCTCAGCACCAACTGAGATGAGGCAACAATCCTCAACATATATCAATCT
>JZKD02S1620427.1:115549-130414 GCA_000966675.3 Picea glauca
ACAATGCATCATATACCAATGGAACCACATTGATCCATCTTCATCATGTATCAATGACAACTCATTGATCCATCTTCATCTATGCATTCTCATCAAGGAAACTACATATTATATTGCATAAATCATCAGTCAATCAATCCTTTGACATCAATCAATCACTTGACATCAATCAATGACATCAATCAATCAAACCATTGGCATCAATGACAACATGATCCAATATCTGTTGGGTATGTGTTATATTGTTTGCATAAGTAGTAGCGTGTGCGTTGCATCGGGCGCACGGGGGGGTTTGAGGGCAGTTCCCTCAAGATTTTTTGTTCCTTGGGAAATGTGTCACATTTTTTCCTCATTTTTCGTGTTGCCTCAATTTTCATTTCCATTGTTGGGCGGTTTTTCAGAACACGGTTTTTTCCGATGGTTTTCTATTTCTAGTTAAGGAATTAAGGTTATTGACTAATCTAGGTCATTAGGTTATGGTTTTGGATGCCGCTGGCTCCCACATGTATATTGTATTGTAAAAGATGTATCACTATGAATGAATATAGAATATGTTGGTTTTCTCTGTTTGGGTTTCTAGGGGAAAAATCTATGTGTAATGTTTGTATTTTCCATTGTATGTTTTTTGTTCTTTTACTGAAAACATGTTTGTAGTAAATATTGTATGAGGATAAAACCTACAGGATCTTGGGAATCTCCAAATCATAAACATATTAAACTAAATAATGGGGAATGGATGCAATCATGCTATATTGTCCTATTCCTAGAGGCCTATAACAAAAATAGGGTTTCTTCATTTCTTTTATAGTATTTTTATAGAATTATCACCCTTCAACAGAGACCTCAAGATCTACTACCATTTTCTTTTTCTAATGATATCTAGAGTGAACATGACTCCCATGATTAAGTAGGATTGGGGTAATAATCAAAATATGAATATAATATTCAGTGTTGGTGCATCGCATGGTTTCATATATTACATCCTCTTTGATATGGGTGTTCACTAAAATGTTTGATATTGTGATTGTGTCTAAATTTTATATGTCCATTTTTAGCACTTATAAATTAATCCAAAAGAAACATGGCTCAATGGTTATGAATTTATATATATATATATATATATATATATATATATATATAACCCATCAAAAGGTTATGTTTGAAATTACAAAATATGCTTATTATTATTTTCTATTAAAATTTCAACTTGTTAGGATATTTAGACACTTATGAGTTAGTTAATATGAACTCGGTCTAATGTGTTGTTAGGTAAAAGTGTGTTTCTTTAGTATGCATTTGTAGTTATGAAATCTGATGGTCATGATATGTTCCCGACATAGAGTGATTCGATGGTTCATATTCTCCTCCATCTTAATGGTTACATTGATCTGTGACTTAACCACCGATTGGTCCATGATCTATATTTAAAGAGAATGGAGGGTGATTTTCTAATGATATATTATGAGAAACAATGTTATAAAATATCTCTACAAATTTTTATTTTTCATTAATAAATTGCTCCAAGTGGCCACGTTGGCTACGGATGTGGATGTTTCCCTATAGGGCTTTTTCCACGTGAAAACATCAGTGTGTTGATGTTTGATATGGTTGTGTGAGTGGTTACTGAAGGTGTTCATCTTCTGTATGAATACATGTTTTTTTGAACATGGTATCAAATTGCATTTGAAGACTAACTCCAATCGTAGATCCAGATCATGAAGTCATGTTTCCTTATCTTTGGTTTCATACTTTTGTAAATTTCTAGGTTTAGAGGATTGTTCCATTGCGTTTGAAGCAATATTTTCAGCCAGGAACCCTTTTCATTTCACTTGAAAAGGTTTTTGTTTTCCGAAGGATATGACCATTTCAGTTAGATCCAGAGGTATACAACCAAATATGCCATTTTCAATTTTTACACAGTTATTATTTCATCTTTATTTCAGTTTTCTGATTTTTATTTCCGAGTTGTTATCTTTTGTATCTGCATATTCTCTTTTCCCCATTCCCTATTTAATCTCGACAAATCAAAAACAAATTTGAAAGGGTTTTCCTGTCTAGGTTTGCTCTTTGTCGTGCACTTTGTACGATATCGATAAATAAAAGATAGAGGGAAAATTTTCATTTTTCGAATAATCTAACCAAGACATGACCCTTGTTTCCATTGAGAAGAATAATTGTTTTCTTGTGTAAAAAGATTTTTTTATGAGCATGCTCTCCAAGGTTGTCTTAAAAAACAACAACAACAACAATAACAATCATATTTCTAAACAATACAATATATTTTTCACTAACTCACTTGGTTAAATGTTTCTTTATTAAGTAAAAGGTCTCGAGTTCAAGGTCCTTGCTTATTTTATAAAAGTGAGAAACTTCATAAGAAACTTATTTGTAAAACAGAGGTTATTAGGAGGGGTATCACAATGTGGACCAATTTCTATTTTCCACGTGGCTCCTTGGTTAACATTTATTCCTTTTTTCAAAAGGGTAGAACTTTAACATCAAAAGTTCATTTTTAGTCCTGTTTTTTTTTTTAAACAACCTAATTTTTCGAGAGCTTTCCATCGAGACCATCAATTTAAAATTTTAAATCAATATTCTATACATATTTAATATGATTTCTACTGGTGATATTTTTCTTACCAACACCAACCACTTCCAATGGAAATACCATATGGAAGATTTATTAAGAAGTACAGGAGTCTACCAGATAATGTTGGGAAAAGAAGAAGAACCCAATGATGATGACAACTTTGTCAAATGGATTAATAGAAATGATGAATCCTATAGACTAATTGGAATGTACATCTCTCCTTATTTAAGGATTCACCTTCAAGGACTTGAAACCGCCAACTTGGGAAAATATTAAAGCTATGTTTGGTAAAGACAATAATATTCGAGCCCGCTAGATATAAAATCATATAATCAATTTAATTCCAAATGATTTTTATTGCATTGAATACTATTTATCTGTAACGACCCCAATCGTTATGTCTGTAAGAGAAGCAAAAGTGAAAATGTTTTTGTTTTTAGGTAGGAAGGAAATGACGACAATAGTTGAACCACACAACCGACGATGAACACAAGCATGCAGTCCAAGCAACAGACAAGTATGACTCCACGCGCTGGCACAAGAGCAACTGGGTGAAACGTGAGTAGAAAAACAAGGAGAAACGACTACTCGCCCGACGCAAACATGACCACGCCTACAAGCTATGGGAAAACATGCCCCTCCTGACACAATGGCCTTGATGACCAATGACTAGAACCTCAAGGAACATGAAACAAATGCATGAAGGTGTTCAACCCGTGCGGAAAAAGAAAACTTGCAACGTTCAACATCACTCACATGGAAGTAACCAACTTCGATGAATTTATCATTCACCACTATCCAATAGGGTGCGCCATGATCCCCTCATCAGGAATCATGCCATCCCCAAGTGATAGACACGTCAATAACCTTGGCACAACATAACCTAACAGGACCAAGGACTCAAGAAAACCTAGCACACTAGTTGCCAAAACAACCGACAAGAAGACTATGCACACACCCCAAGCAACCGGTCGACAAGACAGAAGATGACTACAATCAAAGGAAAAGCTCAAGCTAATACTCGACTCCGCTAACAACCCATCCAATAACTAATAATCCAGATGTTTGAGTGTGAAGTTCAAACTGTTACTAAGCTACTAAGGTCATACATGTTATCAAAATGCACCCTAAGAAAGACACTTAACCAAATCAAATACGATTATCAACAATTATAATCTATCCATTAAAATAAGTGAACTACTTAACATTTTAATGGTGCTCCATGCTGCTTATAAAAATAATCGACATTATTATCTAAAAGGGCTAATCCTTAATGTGATCGATGTGTATAATTAATGCCACTTGAATGCTATCCTCACTGCCATTTTGTGTTGTTATGTGGTTATAAATAAAATCCATTTGATGCTATTCAATGCAATTTTAGTGCTATCTTGATGTTTATAAATGATTGTCACCTCGACGTTATTCAATGAGATTTAATGCTAATTTTAAACCCTATTTGATAACAATAATTATTAATGATAATTAATAATAGAAGAATGTTGTCCACAAACAAAATTCCATGTTATCGTTGTCATAATGATAACATAACCCAATAATACATGTTAAGTTAACAATGATCACAAAGATACATGCTGTAATAAAGCTAAGCTAACAATGATAACAATAATACATGTTGTAATAATGCTAAGTTAACAGGAGAACGTTGTGCAATAATACAATATAACTCTATATAGTAAAATCACATTATACCAAACACTTAACCATGCCATATAAATCAATCTATACATTACAAGAAAAGTTGTTGAATCCAGCTATGCGCCAAAACATTTTCAGAGCAATCAAAACGCAATCAAGTACGAGAAAAGGGTAGAGTGGTCAATGGAAATGATGGAAAAAGGACAAGAATACACAGACAAATTGGTTTCCACCTCCAGACAAAAATCACCATGAAGATGCAAAGATAAGTGGCAAAATCGTAGAGGTTAACCATTGGCAAAATCGTTGAAATCTTGCACGATTTATTACATGCTTTTAATTACTACTAACAGTTAATAATTATATTAACGGAATATAAGATGAATACCCTACAGTCTAAATGTATGGGATTTATGCTCCTATCTTTTCAATTCGCAGTCAGACTACAAATCTCTGTCATATAGTAATTAAAAATGATGCCATACAACCTATAACTTCACTATCAGGTATTCACAATTTTTTTTAAAAGGATGCAGTCATAGACCAAGTAAAATTGATGTCAGTAAAATCCACCATTACACAAAAACACCCACCAATATGCCCCCATTAACCGGTAAGGCGTGATAATTTGATGGAGAAAGAAAAACAAGCCAGATGTATAAAATCGTAGGGAAAATTTGCCCTTAAAATAAAAACAAAATGGAGTCCTAAGAAGTGGCAAAATCGCCAGGTAAGCGACCACAAATTGTAGTCTTAAAATGGCCAAAATCGCCAGGTAAACATAAGAAACGATTGTTGTCTTTAAGAGTGGAAAAATCACCTTGTAAATAAAAATGAAATGTAGTCTTAAGAAGTGGCAAAATTGCCAGATAAGCAACCACGAATTGTATTCTTAAAATGGACAAAACTTCCAGGTAAATACAAGCAACGATTGTTGTCTTTAAGAGTGGCAAAATCGCCCTGTAAATAAAAACGAAATACAGTCTTAAGAAGTGGAGAAATTGCCAGATAAGAAACCACGAATTGCAGTCTTAAAATGGCCAAAATTGCTGGGTAAACACAAGCAATGATTGTTGTATTTAAGAGTGTCAAAATCCCCACATACACAAGCTACGATTGTTTTCTTAAGGAGCGGAAAAATTGCCCTTAAAATATAAATGAATTGCAGTCCTAAGAAGTGGAAAAATCGCTAGGTAAACAACCACGATTTGCAGTCTTAATTCGTCTTCAAATATTAAGCTGCAGAGGTATAAAAATTGCAGAGAATATGGCCATAAAAAATAAAAAAAAAACACAGAGTTAAATAACCAGGAAGGTATTACAAGGTAGAGTTAAATTGTCCACCAATATATAAAAATGCAGAGTTAGACATTTCTTGATTGAGAGTGATAAAATGTAGAGAACACTAAACACAGTTTTTCAGATGCTGAAAACGATTAGGACATAGAGGAGATATAACATGCAGAGACCAAAGCAAGGCGGAGATCAAGGTAAAGATAAGAATGGGTAAACAACTGAGAAACACATCTTTCACTCATCATCCATGCACAAAAACTAAGGGCGTTAGAATCTATAGGTCACTCTGCACAGAAGTGACGACCGTCGTTTCGGCTCCTGGCCGACTACTTAAGCATGGACTGACGAACTAGGGATGAGGATGAAAAGAAAAACTCTTCACAAAAGTCAACAAAACCAAAGGACAATCACAACATGCAGGAATCAAATGCCAAGGGAATTAATTCATGCAACAAGCTTAAGGCTATGGAGAAGTTAAGTTCTCGATTGAAATGCTAAGTCCAACATTTTCTTTACCCAATTAAAAATACATAAATGAAAGTGTAAGGTATAATGACAATCTACCATGAAGAATCAAAGTAAGTGTATCATAGCCCAAGTCGTCTTCTCTGAGTCATTGTCCCACGAGCTCCGTCCAACTCCCGCTTCCTGACCGATGAGACTTCACCGGTACCTCCCAGCCAATGCTAGGGGTACTCTTCTTCCCCCTTAGCCCCCTGAGCCGCAAAAGGGCCATGCACACTAAACTAGAGAAGATCTAGCTCCTAGCTCACCTTGAAAGGCTGAGCTACCACTCCTCACTGAGATGGGTATCCCATCTCCCACAATATAAGTCAGTCAAGTCTAAATTTCTGCAACGTAACATTACGCATAACATAAGAGATCCATCATCCTCCTCCTCCCTCCTTTATATAGAGTTTCTAAGTCATTTACTTTCCCAAAATCCCATTTAATTTATTGTTCAATAATTTAATTCGTAAAAATCCTCCCTGTACATGTGTCACCCATCCCCTTCATTGCACTAGAAATTAATTTCATTAATTAATTAGTTTCATTAATTAATTAATTACTCCTATTTCCCTCACCCACCTAAAATATTCCTAGAATTGCTCCTAGGTGTCCCCAAATTCCCTTACACATTTTAATGACTTACCCCCTTACTAATTTACTAGTTGAGTTCAATTTAGAAAGTTCATAAATGAAAGACACCTTACTAAGTTAGTCATTATGATTTTTACTTATGTTTCCCTTTCTCTTTATGTTCCCCCTTTTTCCTTAGTTTCCCAATTCTTTTAAATTTCCCTCTTTCCCTCTTCATTTAAAAATCAAATTGGCAAGTGTAGTAAATTACCTTTTTTCCATTTTTCTTTTTAATTAATAATTTTTTAATTAGCATATGTTAGAAAACAATTATTTCCCCTTTTTTATTTTTATTTTATTTTATCCGCCAAAAGATTTTTATAAATTAATTGAATTGCATAACCCCTTCTCATCACATGTTTAGTGATGATTACTATTATATATATATGTGTGTGTGTGTGTGTGTGTGTGTGTGTGTGTGTGTGCGCTCCAAGGGTGCCACTCACCTCTTTCCATTTTTCTTGTGTGATGTGCTCGTCAGGACGCACTACGTGCTCCAAGGGTGCCACTCGCCTCTTGACTGACTTGGTAGACATCAAAAACTCCTAGAGTCAATACTCCACGAGGTGATCTTGTGGGAGACTAAGGGCCTCAAAAGAATAAGGCCCCTACCTTATTGCGTGCCTTTTAGAATCATCGTGAGTGACTATCGCAGTCGCCCCTCACAACATCGTGGGTCTTCTCAAACTAGGTAATCGTTAACCTACAGTTCGAGCCACGACGGGAGTGCTAGTAGGATTTGGCAGGGATGATGTCCACACCTCTCCCTCAACATCTCTTGTTATCGTGCGTGACCCCTTCACTCCACATGTGAATCTGGTCGGTAAGCTATTGTCAGCCTGCATCATCAACGAATCATGTCATGAATAATATCCATAATCATATCATCTAAATATATGCACATATGTCATATATACAACAATCAAACCCCCAATAGTCCACTCCCCGACTTGATCCAGAGTCCAAGGGGTTTCATCGATGCCTCTGCATCCTCGAGGTCCAAATTCCTACACACTCAGGAAAATCGATTCAATAACACCTATCTATGTCAATACAACAAAATAACATGTCATCAATCCGTAATGCCTCATAATCATAATTAAATACCCAATAGTATAATAATATGGATCACTTGCAAGAAAGTGTCCTCAAAGAATAAGTTTTCTCAGTGCGTGCAAGAGCGGGATGTTACATACACCCCCTCTTGGTCTAAACTTCATCTTGAAGTTTCACAGTATACAAGTGTCAAAATAATGTGTATCACAATATCATAAGTCTATCTATCAAACAAAAATGGAAAATCCTGGTGAATATCATATGCGTCCTCCCAGGTCGGCAAGTGAGGACTATAGTTGTCCCACTCGACGTTGGCCTGATCTACTATTAGACGTCATAGTTGTCAAATGCGATGATCCAGGATGTGGATCAGCTCAACTGTGAGGGCCCCCTAATCCGATACCTGCAAGGAAATCATGTCAATAACTTGTGTAGGATCACTAATATAATGTCTCAAAACAGATACGTGAAAAACATTGTGCATATGCCTCAAAGAATCAGGAAAGGCTAGTCTATAGGCCACATGCCCCTTCCTCTCCATAATCTCGAAAGGTCCCACGAACCTAGGAGAGGGTTTATCTCCCTTTCCAAACTTGATCGAAAACTTATGCGGTTTTACCCGCAAGAAGACTCGATCATGAACTTCATAGCTACGGTCGACATGGTGCACATCAAAATAACTCTTCTGTCAATCCTGTGCTTATTTGATCCTTCATTTTATTGTTTACATTTTCTCTTCCATTTCTTGAATCACTTATGATCCCACCAAGATCCTATCCTTAAGACGATCCCAACTCAAAGGCGTCTGACACGGTCGCCTATAAAGAAACTTGAAGGGCGCCATCTTAATGGTGCTTTGGTAATTGTTGTTATAAGTGAGTTCTACCAGTGGAAAGAATTCTTCCCAACACATTTTTTGGTCCATCACGTACATGCGCAACATGTCCTCCAAGGTTTGGTTCATTCGATTGGTTTACTCGTCAGTCTCCGGGTGATACATAGTACTAAAGTTAAGTTGGGTTCCCAGCGCCTCTTGGAAACTAATCCAAAATCGTCTAGTCAACACCAATCCTTGATCAGATATAATCCTCTGAGGGACACCATGAAACCTCACAATCTCACTGATGAAAACTCTAGCTATGTCAGCTGCCTGATACATCGTATGCACAGGAATAAAATGAACACTCTTCGTCAGAGTGTCGACTACCACAAAAATTGAGTCGTGTCTCCTTGCCGCCAATGGAAATCCAACAATGAAATCCATCGAAATGACCTCCCATTTTGATTCCGGAATAGCGTGTGGCTGTAGTAATCTTTTTGGATGTCTATGTTTAGCCTTTACCTGCAGACATTCTAGACACATGAACACATAGTTGACTATGTCTGCCTTCATTCCCCTCCAGAAGAATAAGGGTTTAAGGTCTACCCTAATCTTTGTGACTATTGGGTCAGCTATGTACACTGCTCTGTGAGCCTCGTTTAGGATCAAACTCCTCAACTTGTCGTTCGGCGATACATAAATCCAATTTTTAAACCTCAATAATCCATCGTTGTCAAACGTAAATCCTTCAAATATTGGTACCATCATTGTGTTTTGTCCGATAAAATCCTCGACCTCTTTGTACCAGTCATCATCGTGCTGTAAAGATAGAATATTTTCTCGTAGATTTGTCTAAAGAGGCAACACTGAAAATATGTGTGGTCTCCGACTCAATGCATCTGCCACTCAGTTCATTGTTCCTTTTATGTAAGAAATCTCGAAATCGTACTTGCTAAGAAGTTCCGACCAACGTCGTTGTCGTGCGTTGAGGTCGCTTTGCGTAAATATGTGTTGTAGTCCACAATGTTCCATCTTTAGTTCAAATTTTCGTCGAGCAAGGTATTGTCTCCAAACCTTCAAGGCATAAACAATGGCTAACAACTCCAAATCATGCATTGCATAGTTCTCCTCATGCCTTCTCAGTTTCCTCAATATGTAAGTGATCACTCAATCGTCTTGCATCAAGACTCTGCCTAAGCCTTCCTTGGATGTGTCAGTGCATACCAAGAAGTCTGCGTCCATGTCAGGGACCTTTAGTATCAGTTCTTTTGTCAACATCTCTTTGAGCCTCCCAAATTCTTCCACACATTTCTCGGTCCAAACAAGCTTTTTGTTATTCTTTTTCAATTCTGTGATCGGATTTTCTATCTTCAAAAATCCCTTGACGGTTCCTACTAAACCCATGAAGCTATGCACTTTTGGGACATTTGTCAGCATAGGCCATTCCATAATGGCCTCAACCTTTTTTGGATCCATGTCGATACCTTCATCAGAGATGACATGCCCTAAGTAGTGAATCCTCAATTGATAAAAAGAGAATTTCAACAACTTCCCATATAATTTGTGCTCTCGCGGACACTGTAGTACCAAGCGCAAGTGCTCTTCATGCTCTTCCGTCATCCGAGAGTAAATCAAAATATCCTTAATGAATACTTGGACGAACTTTTCCAAGTACTCGCGGAACACTCCATTCATCAAAATCATAAATACCCTTGGGGCATTTTTCAGTCCAAATGGTAATACAGTAAACTTGTAATGGCCAAACCTCATCTTAAAGGTAGTCTTAGGGACTTCATCCTCCTTGATCCATAACTGGTGATATCTTGATCGCAAATCAATCTTTGAAAACACTATAGCACCCTTCATCTAATCAAACAGATCATCAATCATTGGCAGTGGATATTGATTCTTAATCGTTGCCTTGTTCAATTGATGGTAGTCAATGCAGAGTCTCCATGACCCATCCTTCTTTCATATGAAAATAATAGGCACACCCCACTGTGACACACTCAGACATATAAGTCCCAGATATAGAAACGCCTTCAGTTGCATTCTCAACTCCTGTAACTACAGGGTCAACATCCGATAAGGAGTTCTAGCTATCGGTCCAGTCCCTGGTTTTAGGTCTCTGCTAAACTCCAATTCCCTCTCTGACGACATCCCAGGTAACTCCTCCGGGAAGATTCCGGTAAACTCTCTCACCACCGGTAGGTGTTCTAGACCTTCCATCGCTCCTTTTTCATTCAACATAAGGATCACATAAATCTTACATCCCTTGTGCATTCTCTTTGGTAAATTCAAGGAAGAGATAAACCTCAAGGAAACTCCCTGGTTCTGACCTACAATCATGCATCTCTGTCCCTCGTCATCAACCAAGCACAACCGTTTCATCTTATAGCTGAGTATCACCTCATGCGATTCCAACTAGTCCATACCAATCACGACATCATAAGATCCTAAGATCATGACGTACAGTTTGGCCCTAGTGACAAACTCTCCCAAGTTAAGGGTACATCCTGTAACCTTTCCTCCAACCTTCTTTTTGGCTCCTTAAGCCATATGTACAAAGCTAAACTCATCCTGTTCGACTGCCTTTAACTTAATCCTTTTTAGCGCTACACCAAAAATGAAACTCTCTGTAGAACCGAGATCTATCAAAATACTAAGGGTCTTGTCAGAGACGATGCCTGACATCTCAAGGACAGTCAACTAGTCCTCTGGCTGGCAGTTATTCACTGCTGCATGAATCCGATGGTCATTTCGCAAATATCCCACGGTAGTGGGTCTAGCTGACCCAGCTGCTCTAGTCCTCTCCACTAGGCAATTTCATAGGTAGTGTGGCTCCCCACATGTCCAACACCCCTTCTTTGGTCCAATCCTCCTGGTACACAAAGTAGAAATTGACAGCCCACCGACCTAGAATCTTGGTCCATTTTGCTGAACAGACCTAAACTGCTACTTCCATGGTCGAAGTTGCTGCTGATGTGGTGGTCCTCAATAAGGAGTCTGCTGCTAAGGCATTGGTCAACGAGGTGTAGTGAAAGTGGATCCCCTCTAGAAGCCAAGATATCCTGGCATATGTCTGGTTGGTGTCTGATGTTGTTTCTCACCAGATGGAACCTTCCCTGCTGGTCTCGCTGGAGTCCTTCTCTGACCCCTGTTGATCAGATCCTCTTCTGCTATGAGGGCCTTCTGGACGACTTCATGCACGGTCTGAGGCATCAAAATATTAACCTTTGCACGTATGCTTCCATTAAGGTTGAACACGAACCTGTTGACCTTAAGTTTCTAAGTATTAAGATGAGGAGCATACTGAAGCAGCTCCATAAAATAGGCCTCGTACTCGGGCACTATACGACCTCACTGTCGTAAGGTGTTGAACTTGTTGAGATGATGCTGAATAAATTCCTCTGATAGGTACCTCTCTCAAAACCGTTCCTCGAACAATTCCCATGACACATCTTCGATGGTCATATTCAATTGTGGTAGGAGCATCTTCCACCAAAGAAGAGCGCTCCCCTTTAGTTGAAATACCATCATACAGACCCTCATGTTGGAGGTATAGTTGCGAAGTGCAAAGCACATTGCCATATTCTTCAACCATGACTCGGTGGCTGCGTCGTCTAGGGCACCAAAGAACTAGGGAAATTTGACCTTCTCGAGTTCGCGGTGAATGCTAGCAGTACCAATCAGAGAATGCAATGGACCCTCAGGGGGTGTCGGTGCCCTTGCCTCATCTCTATCCAAACGACTAATCAGTGCCTCAGACATGCGCTGAAAATATCTCATCAACTGAACCACATCACCCACCACTATCTTCTCCTGCCCAAAAACCTGTTCATCTCCCTGGGGGTTAGACCCCTTAGGCGTGTATGTTGTTTGAGGCGTCACGCCTCCTCCCCTAGCACCCTGTTGTCTGCCTCCAGGATGTCCGCTAACCATGATTACCTGCACGAATACAAGTCAACTTATTTAGCAACATTATAATCAAATATCATAACAACGAAAGTCATAGTGTTCCCAAGTTGCGGGTTGAACCTGATCTGATACCATGTGCAACGACCCAATCATTACATCTGTAAGCGAAGAAAAAGTGCAATTTTTTTTTTTTTAGGCAGGAAGGAAATGATGACAACAATTGAACCACACAACTGATGATGACTGCAAGAACGCAGTCCAGGAAACAAACAACTATTACTTCATGCACCGACACAAGAGAAACTGGGCGAAACGTGCGTAGAAAAACAAGGAGAAATGACTACCTGCCCGATGAAAACAGGACCACGCCTACAAGCTAAGGGACAATATCCCACTCCCGACAAAATAGCCTTGATGACCAATTACTAGAACCTCAAGGTGCATGAACCAAACGCATGAAGGCATTCAACCTGTGTGCCAAAATCAAACTTGCAACACTCAACAACACTCAGACGAAAGGCACCAAATCCGGCCAAGTTATCATTCGCCGCTATCCAATAGGGCACGCCATGATCCCCTCATCAGGAATCATGTCGGCCCCATGTGATCGATGCGTCAATAACCTTGGTGAAACATAACCAAATGAGACCAAGGACTCAAGAAAATCTAGCGTGCTAGGAGGCGAAACAAATGACAAGAAGACTACACCCACACCCCAAGCAACCCGTCGACAAGATGCAAGATGACTACTATCAAAGGAAAATCTCAAGCTAATACCCAACTCCGCCAACAATCCATCCAATAACTGATAAGTCAGATGTGTAAGGGCGAAGGTCGAACTGTTACCAAGATACTAAGGTCATAAATGTTATCATAATGCGCCCTAAGAAAGGCACTTAACCAAATCAAATACGCTTAAAATAAGTGAACTACTTAACATTTTAAAGGTGCTCCAAGATGCTTATAAAAATAATCGACATTATTGTCTAAAAGGGTTAATCCTTATTGTGATCGATGTCTATAATTAATTCCACTTCAATGCTATCCTTACTGCCATTTTATTTTTTTATGAGGTTATAAATAAAATCCATTTGATGCTATTCAATGCAATTTTAATGCTATCTTGATGTTTATAAATGATTGTCACCTCTACGTTATTCAATGATATTTAATGATAATTTTAAACTCTATCCGACAACAACATTATTAATGCTAATTAATAACAGAAGAACGTTGTCCAGAAACAAAATTCCATGTTATCATTGTCATAAGGATAACATAACCCAATAATACATGCTAAGTTAACAATGATCACAATGATACATGTTGTAATAAACCTAAGCTAACAATGATTATAGTAATACACATTGTAATAATGCTAAGTTATCAGGAGAACGCTGCGCAATAATACAATATAACTCTATATAGTAAAATCACATTATACCAAATGCTTAACCATGCCATATAAATCAAGCTATACATCACAAGAAAAGTCATTGAATCCAGCTATGCACCAAAACGTTTTTAGAGCAATCAAATCGCAATCAAGTACGGGAAAAGGGAAGAGTGGTCAATGGAAAGGCTGGAAAAAAGACAAGAAGACGCAGAGATAAATTGGTTGCCACCTCCAGACAAAAATCACCATGAAGATGCAAAAATAAGTGGTAAAATCGCAGAGGTTAACCATTGGGAAAATCGTTGAAATCTTGCACAATTTATTACATGCTTTTAATTACGACTAACAACTAATAATGATATTAATAGAATACAAGATGAAGACCCTGTGGTCTGAATATATGGGATTCTTGATCCCTATCTTTTCAATTCACTGTCAGACTACAAATCTCTGTCATATAGAAATTAAAAATTCTACAATACAACCTATACCTTCGTTGTCAGGTATTCACGATTTTATTTTTTTTAAAACAATCATGGACCAAGTAAAATCGTTGTTCTTAAAATCCATCATTACACAAAAACACCCACCAATAGACCCCCATTAACCAGTAAGGCATGGGCATTTGATGGAGAAAAAAAAACAAGCCAAATGTATAAAATTGCAGGGCAAATTCTCCCTTAAAATAAAAACAAAATGCAGTCCTAAGAAGGGGCAAAATCACTAGGTAAGCAACTACGAATTGTAGTCTTAAAATGGCCAAAATCACTAGGTAAACACAAGCAACGATTATTGTATTTAAGAGTGGCAATACAAAACGATTATGTAACAAAACAATTATTTCCCCTCTTTCCTTTTTTTTAAATTTTATCCCTCAAAAGATTTTTATAAATTAATTGAATTGCTTACCCCCTTCTCGTCACATGTTTAGTGATTATTATATATATATATATATATATATATATATATATATATATATATATATATATA
>JZKD02S1620427.1:130464-143713 GCA_000966675.3 Picea glauca
ATCACTTAGACCTAGATTTTATTTTCCTAGGCTGGGCGACATTTTATTAGAAAAATTGTTTTAAATATTTCTCATCACATTATTCATTCTAAGGCCATCTATGTTTATTCATTTATTATTTAACAACGCGATGTGCCCTTCAGGATGCACTAGGTGCTCCAAGGGTGCAACTCGCTTCATTTTGTTTCCCTTGACCGCCGTGCCCTTCAAGACACACTACGTGCTCCAAGGGTGCCACTCGCCTCTTTCCGTTTTTCTTGCGCGACGTTCCCTTCAAGACACACTACGTGCTTCAAGGATTCCACTCGCCTCTTGATTGAATTGGTAGACATCGAAAACCCCTGGAATTAATACTCCGCTAGGCAATCTTGTGGGAGACTAAGGTTCTCTAAGGAATAAGGCCCCTGCCTTATTGCTTGCCCCTTAGAATCATTGTGAGTGACTGTCACAGTTAACCCTCACGCCATCGTGGGTATTATCGAACTAGGTAATCGTTAACCTACAGTTCGAGCCACGACGGGAGTGCAAGTAGGCTGTGGTAGGTTTTTTGTCCACACCTCTCCCTCAACATCTATGGTTATCATCTATGGCCCCTCTACTCCACATGTGAGTTGGTTGACAAGCTATCGTCAACCTCCATCATCAACGAATCATGTCAATAATAGTATCCATAATCATATCAATAATAATATCCATAATCATATCATCTAATCAGATGCACAAATTTCATATATACAACAGTCAAACCCCCAATAGTCCACTCCTCGACTCGATCTGACTCCAAGGGGTTTCATCTATTCCTCTGAATCCTCGAGGTCCAAATTCCTACACACTGAGGAAAACTGAGTCAATAACACTTGTCTATGTCAATACAGCAAAATAACATGTCATCAATCCATAATGCCTCATAATCATAATCGAATTCTCAATAGTATAATAATCGATATCACTTGCAAGCAAGTTTCCTCAAAGAATAAGTTCACTTAGTGTGTGCAAGACCAGGATGTTACAATATCTAAGTTCAAAAGTCTTGGATTTTTTTGTGAAAAGTGTAGCATAAAGTTGGACGATGAGCATTACATATATATTATTCTTACTAAGATTGGTAGTGCATATTTAGTTTTTGTATCTACCTTCTATGCCACGAGAGAATGTCTCGTGAATTCTTATCAAAAACCCACTCTTGAGTCCTTTTGTGATGATTTTATTGGAGATAAATATAAGCCTGTGCAACTTGGACTGATTAGCATTGCAGGCACCTCCAAAAAAGGCTTAGTGGCCCAATACAAAAATAAATCCAAAATTCCCAAGAAGGAAGATCCTCTCCATAAAAAAAATAAAACAAGGGTCCCAAATCCACTCAACCAACTTCATCTCCTAATGGTGAGAAAGGAGAAAAATCTAAAAATAAGAAAACATATAGACATTACAAATTTTGTGGGAAAGATGGTCATTATGAGTCCAAGTGTTTTCAGAAGATGACAACTTTAGAATCAATGATGAAGAAGCACAAAAACAATATAGATTCTACTTCATCTTATTCTTCTCATGGAAATGCACTTTCTTCTTCTTGTTTATCCTTCAAAGCAACTTCTACTTCTTCTTCTTATGACTGGCTTATTGATTTTGGAGCATCTTATCATATGGCTAAGGATAAATCCATATTTTCTTCTCTAAATGAATGTAACACCAAGAATATATTTGTTGGTGATGATATATCTCTTAGTGTTGTATGGCGTGGAACAATTCAGGTAGATAATGGTCATTTCAATGATGTACTATGTGTTCCAAGTCTTTCTTGCAACCTTCTATCAGTATATCGAATCACTCATTCAGGTGAAGGTAAAACCATACATTTTTCACCTCACCAAGTTGTAATCAAGGATCTAAAAGATCCTCATCATGTTATTGCAACTGGAATTGTTGATGATATTAACAGTTTGTAAAAGTTTCACAACTTTAGGTCATCATCTTTTCCATCAGTTTTTGTTTCTCATAGTGATGACTTGAGCAAAGTTTGACATGAGAAGTTTGGTCATCTAAACTATCACTCATTGAAACAACTATGTAATCAATAGATTGTGTCTGGTTTTCCTCTTGCTTCATGCAGAGATGGTGGTTGTGTCATTTTTTTTCTCCACAAACATCATCAGTAAAATGTTGAAAAACGTGCCTCTTCTCCTTTCCAACTTGTTCACGGTGACTTCTGTGGTCCATTTTTTTCTCCTTCTTTTTCTGGGTGTAAGTATTTATTAACTTGCATTGATGAATTTTCCAGATGTAGTTGGTTTTACTTCTTAAAACTTAAGAGTGAATTTTTTGACAAGTTCTTGGCCTACAAGGCTCTTGTATAAAAGAAATGTGGACATCAAATTCAGAGGTTAAGAGAAAATAATGGAGGATAATATGTGAAAAATATTTTTACAAGTTATTTCACTACATAGGGAATCCAAATGAAACACACTCTTCGATATACACCACAAGAAACTATTGTTGCTAAGAGAAATAACCACACATTAAAAGAAATGGATGATTATATGATCCAATTTAAGGGATTAAGTCAAAAGTATTCGGTGGAAGCCATTAACTTTCAAAATTACATAGTAATTTGCACTCCCACAAAGGATATTAAAAATATAATATTGGAAGAAGCATGGACTAAACTTAAGTCAGATGTAAGTCAATTATGTGCACTTGGTAGTGTACCATGTGCTCACATTCTCGATGAGAAAAGGAAAGCAATGTAGCCTAAAAGTGAGAAGTGTATATCGGTTGGTTATTTTGAAGATGTCAAAGGTTACAAACTTCTTCAACCAAATTGTAATGAAATTATTGTTAGAAGCGATGTTAAATTTGATGAAAATATATTGGTATACGAGTCTAATTTGGTATTTGTGTCTTCTTCATCTTGTGAGACATATTCAGTGTTTGTGCCTTATTCTTTCCCTATTTTGGTTTCTTCTTCTTCAAATGATGATAGTGAGGATGAAAATCAACCACTACCTTCTCACCTTCCTCCAGATGAGTCCATTGGACATGAACCAACACCACTTCTTCTTTGATGGGTTCGTTCAACATGAAAAAAAACTGGCGATCTTGTTGGTGATCCTTTAGTTCAACGTCGTAAATGTGAATAGTTCCAAGGATCCACTTATCTTTTGGCTCAAGCTTCAAAGACTCATGATCTAGATACATTTGCAAAAGCTTCAGGTCATATATATTGGGATACAACAATGAATGAAGATTGTCATTCTTTAATGGAAAATGATACTTGGGATCTTGTACCTCTTCTGGAAAGAAGAATTACCATATGTGAATGAGTCTAAAGAACTAATTATACATAAGATGGAAGTGTTGAAAGACAAAAGGATTGGTTAGTTTCCAAAGGATTCTCTCAATTTCAAGGAATTGATTATAATGAAACCATTTCCCCTGTAGCCAGAATGAATTTCGTTCACCTTGTTCTAGCCCTTGCAACCTCAGTAAAGGGGAGATCCATCAAATGGATGTCAAATATGACTTCTTGTGTGAGGATTTACACGAAGAAATATACATGGAAAAACCTCATGCCTATGTCTAGAATGACTCTAGCTGTGTTTTTCCACCTAAGAAATCTCTTTATGGTATTAAGCAAGCTCCTAGTGCTTGGTATGCCAAAATGGACAACTTTCTTCTTCACACTGAATTTTCTAGATGCCATGTTGATCCTAATTTCTATACCAAGAAAGTAGGAATCCATATCATAATCTTTTTTGTTTATATTGATGACCTTATCCTCACTGGTAGTGACCCAAAAATTTTAAACCATGTGAAAACAAAACTTAAGAAGAAATTTTAAATGATAGACTTAGGATTTTTTCACTATTTGCTTAGCCTCCAAGTTTTGCAAACCAAGGAGAGAATTTTTATTTCCTAGTCTAAGTATGCTTGTGACCTTCTTCGTCACTTTCACATGGAAGATTTTAAATCAATCCCTTCTCCCTTCCAGTTTGGATTCAAAATTTCTGCCACCTATACTTATCCTTCAGTTGATGACACTTTGTACCATCAATTAGTTGGTAGCCTCTTATACAGGACTCATACCCATTGTGATCTTTCCTTTTTTTCTGGTCTTGTTGCCCAGTATATACAAAGACCCCATGGAATCCATTGGAAAGTAGCTAAAATAATACTTCGGTATGTTCGGGGTATATTTTAGTTCGAGATACATTATATCTCAGGGGGGGATCCTTTATTGGTTGGTTTTGTTTATTCATATTGGATTGTCGACCCTAATGATCAAAAGTATACTTCAAGTTATGTTTTAATACTATGGTTCAGGACCTATCACTTAGGCCTATAAGAAACAAAATGTTATTTCTCTTTCTTCAGTAGAAGAAGAGTACTGAGAAATAGTTAGTGCAAGTCAGGAAGCCTTGTGTCTTTGAATGATCCTGTCATAGCTTGGATTCCAAGAATGACATATGACCAACGTTTGGTGCGACAATCAGAGTTCTATAAATCTCGCAAAATACCTAGTTCAACATCAACGTAAAAAACACATCGAGCTACACATGCACTTCATCTGAAATATCATTCATGATTGAGTTATTGAAATACTCTTCTACCCTATATAATATCAAGTTGCACACATATTCTCAAGGTCTCTTGTCGAAGAAAAGTTTTCAAAACTTCTATCTATGTTAGGAGTTTAGGAAGTTGTCATCAAGGGGGATAGGCTCTAATTCCTCCTTCCTTATCGTATTGTGTTACCTTTCTAAATACTTCAATCCTATCTCAAGTTGTTCTTAAAAGGGGATGTTAGGATATTTAGACACTTAGGAGTTAATTAAGATCAACTTGGTATAATATGTCATTCAGTAAAAGTGTGTTTCTTTAGTATGCATTAATATGAATTTGTAGTTAGAAAATCGTTGAGGTACCTGATCCTGAAAAACAATTGTTTAAGCCCTCAAAATGCCCCCTAAAGTTTAGGAACCGAAAAACTACTAAAATTAGTAAATTGCCAGAAACCTAGTTTGAGCCAGCTGGAATAGGTGGGTGGCCATTGATATCTACTCGAATCAATCCTCCCTCCTTAGGAAGAAATGGTCTCCATTTACTTGAGTTATTGGCTAAGAGGGGGAAGCATTTGTTGAATTTGAACCTTGGTGAGTTGTTTTCCTTGTTGGAGAAGTTGCACTGCTTGGCTCATGAAAGGTTGCTGAGAAATTGATGTTCGGAGGGTTGGACCTTTGTAACTAGTCTCACTACATGATATGATTATGTGAAGAATTAATATTTGTGCTTTGCTTCAATATTTTTGAATTGCATTTGTTGGATAGAAGGTGCTTGGGCTGAGGCTGCAGTGGTTTCAATGTTCTTTTGTTCACCTTTTGAACATATTATGAAGAAGCTGAATTTTGTAGTATGAGCTACGACCTTGTGGAACTGTTTAGGTGGGACTATAGTTGGAACTACCTATGGTATCCTATAGATATTACCCCCCAGAGTAACAATGAAACTACGAGGGGAAGACTCGTAAATAGCATGGTGCTTCCACATATATTGTTGGACCAAAAGAACATCATAGACATCCAGTGGGGAAACATCACATAATACCTCATCCTTGAAGGGTTGGATTTTATTTGATAATCGACATTGTTGGTTGACACAAACATATCGTCCTTGGAGAAGCCACCTGATGTTGTATGTCTACGGGTGTGGTGTTTTCAACAATACCAAATATTTTATGAACTCTACTGAAATGAGGTTTTTCTGGCTTCCTCTATCAACAATGAAATGCAATGGGGCCACCTTCACCCACATCTGTGAATGGAAGAGGCTCTCCCCTCTTCAGGTTTTGTTGGTTCTTCTGGTTGAATTGTTTCAGTTGTGACAATAGCACTGGGATCTATGTCGATGATATGTCTTCTCCCATTATTTTTTGAATAGGATTATGAATCTGGGTTCAGATGTTTTTCTTTGATCTCGACCACCAATGAATTTTTTGAGCCAGTTGGAATAGGTGGGTGACCACCGATATCCACCTGGATCAAGGTTGCAAAGAAAGATGAATTATGTGATGAGGATTATGTTATTATATCATCCCTTACAGATCTTATGTTTTGTGATTTTTTTATCTTTAAGTGATCCTATTACATGAAATTTTTAATGAATGTTAAAGAAGATAACTGTAACTTCCAAAATTCTAACAAATATTCCATCCCCGCTTGAGTCGTTGGTGATTTTTTCTAGATTCTAAAACAATTTTGGGGAGCCTCTTGTTATCCATGTTGTTTATCGTGTTCTTTTTCATTAAGTAACTAATTACAGTTTTGGTCTCAAAGGGGGAAAACCTCCCTTCGATTAAGAGGATTCATGACATATACTCCATCCCCAAACTTCAAATCCATGTAAGATAACATGAGTGACAACAGTCTCAAACAATATATTTTTCTTATCCCATAGCCAAAGGTCTGCCAATTTACAATTATTGTCAATCCAATAATAATCTTTCCACACTCCGTTTATCCTTTTCTCAATGTTGTAGTTCCAATTGAGCTTGTGACGAATTCAATTCCAAGATACTTGTACAAAGGCACTTCCTCCAAGATATTATTATCATGTACAAAATTATTGTACGCGATCTTGTTGGATTTAATAATTGTAACTTTTGTTTTTTAGTGTTTATAGGCATGCGAGTAGAAGTCATTATATTTTAAATGTAAATGTATTTTAATTTTGAATTTACTAAGTATTAAGAAAAATAAAAAATAATTGAAATGTGGATCTTTAAATACTTAATATATATACCTCCTAAGAGGTCACAAGTTCAAATCCAGAGGGGGTAGGGTATGTATACCTCTGTAAACTTTACCAGTCAAATCGTTGGGCAAAGGAGGGTCCCTTGTCCCACAAACAAGGGGGTCTCATACACCAATTTGGTGTGACTTGGTCGTGACCTTAAAAATAAATTATTCTTATTCTTATTCTTATTCTTATTATTATTATTGTATAAAATTTAAAATTAAGCCCATCCAATAAGGAATGGATGTTATTTCAATACTTGTCTTATAATATTTTCAACATTGAATTGTAAAATGCATTTTCTTTATATGAGGGTGAGGGTGGAGGAAATAATGGATATTTTCTTCATATAAGGTTAGGGGAGGGGTAAATAATAGTGAAAACATATTAGTAATAAGTTTTTTTTCTATTATTCTCCACACCCCCACCCTCATATATGACGAGGAATAATAGAGAAACCATATTACTAATATGTTTTCTCTATTATTATTTTCATGATATTAGAATCCATGAACACTGTATTATGAATCTAACATCTTAACTATGAATCTATTAAACACTTTGAAACAAAAAAAAAACAATTGAAATGTAAATTTATGAGTTAAACTATATTTATATTAGTGGAATAATAGATAATTACTTTATATGGGGGTGGGGGGAATAATAGAGAAACCATATTATTAATATTTTTTCTCTATTATGCTCGCAGGGGTGTAGACTGATTGGCAAGTGCCATGTGAATGGAAGGAAATATGTAAAGGAGGTCTCAAGTTCAATTCTCACCCCGATTTACGTGTGCTCCATGCTTGTGGGATGTGTGGTGCACTTGGGGTTATAGTGGTAGTGGACGGGGGGTTACAGTGGTAGCGGACAAAGACATGTATCGACCACCTATCACGCGAGGACAGGGGGTTATAGTGGTAGCGATCACAGACATGTATCGACCACATGTCACGTGAGTACGAGAACCACACAGACATGTATCGACCACATGTCACGTGAGTATGAGAACCATGAGTGGCCATTCCCCCAGTATAAAATAAAATAAAATAAAATATTGTTTCTCTATTATTCCCTTCACCCTCATATATGAGTTAGTAATATGTTTTCACTATTATTCCCACCACTTCCACTCCCACTCCCACCCTCAAATATGAGTAATCTGTTTTATCAATTATTTCTCCCACCCCAACCCTCATATAAGAGTTAGTAATATGTTTTCACTATTATTCCCTCCACTCCCACTCCCACTCCCACCCTCAAATATGAGTAATATGTTTTATCAATTATTTCTCCCACCCCAAACCTCATATATGAGGGTGGATGAGGGGAGAATAATAGAGAAAACATATTACTAATATGTTTTCTCTATTATTTTTTTCATGACATTAGAATCCACAAACATTATATTATGAACCTAACATCTTAACTATGAATCTATTAAACACTTATAAAAATAAAAAATAAAAACAATTGAAATACAAATTTATGAAATAAACTATATTTATATTAGTATATATTTTATTTAAATGGATTTGTATGAATTTTTAAAATAAATAGATTTTTCTTTCTAATTATTTTAAAATATATATTTTTTATAAAATTATAGTCAAATTTAAATCAATTTAAATATTTTTTACCCAATTCAAAATCAAAATTCAAAATCAAAATAATAATGGATGAAACTTATATGGTTAATTGGTATTAGCATCTCTTTATATGGAAATATTAATTAATGGAATTTGTATAATTGTTTTAAGACTCTAAAGCATTTGTAAATTTGGATGTGTTTTGTATCTAATAAATTTAGATTAAATAAATGTGTAGAATGTAAATTTGGATGTGTTTTGTATTAAATAAATTTAGATTAAATACATGTGTAGAATTTTGATGGAGATTTACAATATTGAAATAAAATAATAAAATTCCTATAGAATTTTTTAAGATTCTAAAGCACTTGTAAATTTGGATGTGTTTTGTATCTAATAAATTTAGATTGAATAGATGTATAGAATTTTGATGGGGATTTACAATATTCAAATAAAATAATGAAATTTTTATAGATTTTTTAATACTCTAAAGCACTTGTAAGTTTTGATGTGTTTTGTATCTAATAAATTTAGATTGAATAGATATGTAGAATTTTTATGGGGATTTACAATGTTGAAATAAAATAAAATTTGAATAGATGTATAGAATTTTGATGAGGATTTACAATATTACTAATTTAGAGAAGATTATTCTTGAAAGACTAACTAAAATTTGGAGTGAGATTTGATTTTTTTTATGAGAATGTTTTTTTTTTTTTCTAGATAACCATAGAAATTTAGTAGTAACAATTATTCTAGATAATGTGTTTTAATATTCTGATATATTTTATTTAATATAGGATTTATACATATTTTTAGATAATGATTTGATTAGAATACATTAAGTCAAAGTACAAGTTTTTACCTTTGTAAATTTATGTACTCATATTATTAGATTATTTCAAAGGATTATAATTAAAAATGTTAAATAAAATTAAAATGTTGAAAAAAAAAATTGATTATATTATAGTGAAATAAGAAAAGTTAAAATAATTTTAAATTAGATTTTATTAAAATCATTCATTAAGTGTTTCACTTCATCAAATGAAGAATCACGAAAAATGCTATTGTTCTAATATCTTGTTTCAAATCATCTTGTAAAAAAAAAATTACAATTTTTTTTATAAGTATTTAGAAAAAAAGAAAAACTTCCTCATCCTTAAAATGAATGATAGTAGTACAATAATTTTGGAATGATGTTTAATATTATATAAATTTGCAAGTTATATAGATGATATTTCTATTCCCATAAACAAAAGACTCTCATACATCAATTTAATTTATCAATATCTTGCAATATAATAATGATGATAATAATAATAATAATCTATTTTTTAAGTCATGGCCAAGTGAAACATCAAATTGGTGTATCAGACTCCCTTGTTTGTGGGACAAGGGACCCTTCCTTGATTTTTTTTTGGACTTGATTTCAACCTAGTCAAAATTACATATTCAAATTTAGCAACATTAATGTACCAACTATCCATTCGTATTTCCTTGACTTGGAATGATATAAACCATCATAAATTCATCTTAACGGAATATATATCCCTAGATCAAGGGATCAAATCTTTAGAGGTGCAAACCTTTAACCTTTTCTCAATTTTTTCACTCTAAAATATGTATAAAATATTAATATTATAAAATATATTTTGTAATAATTGAAGCTAGGGGTTGGTAAACTAGGTAAATCGTCCACCCTAATTACTAGTCCTAAGTGAATGGGGACATCTAGTGAGGCCCAAGAATATCAACAATTTAATTGGCTAGGTACATGATCCGAAGACTATTTTCATTATTGTGTCCAGAAAGACTCTATAACACACTATGAGGGAGATGTTCATGTAACATAACACATTAAAATAATAATAAAAATTAAAAAATTAATAATATATGTAATGACATATTTTAATATGTCTTAATATATTTTATAATATTAATATATTATAAAATATTTTAATATATTAAAATATATATATTGATTTGAATTTGTTCTATGTTTATTAATATATTAATATGTTTTAATACTTTAATATTAATGTATTAAACCAATATAGATAGATGGGAAATTTATTAATATATTTAAAAATAAATATTTTAATATATATTAATATTTTTTAATTGAAATAGAGCATGGAGAAACATTGGAGGATGGTACCATTGTAAACCACTTCTCAGGACAAACCACTAGGGATAAACCCAATTGATTTATATATATATATATATATATTAATATATTTTACAATATTAATATATTATAAAATATTTTAATATATTTTAATATATATATATTAGTTTGAATTAGCGTGGTGGGTTAACTGGAGTGGATGAGTGTTATGCTTATCAACATAGATCCATCCATCATAACCCCAGATCTTAAATATTTTTTAGAGTGCAAAAGTTGAGGAAAGGTTAAAGGTTTGCACCTATAGAGATTTGATCCTTCTCGACACTTATAGATCTTGGGCTAATTTAAACCAATATATATATTTTATAATATAAAAATATTTTATAATATCAATATTATAAATTATTAAAAGAATAACTATATATCAATATATTACAACCTTCATTATCATATATATATATATATATATATTTATTATTTTATTATTTTTTATTATTTTACTCTTTGCTCTACTCCATCTCGTTTTGAATATATTTAGGACAAAACACACGTTCTTAACCATTAGACCCACTCAAGCTCTATAAATTTCCATCACTATTGAAATATGGTCAAATTAATTGATTAACATAAACATCTATATTTTTGTTGTACTCTTCAAAATATTTAAGTAACTAATCTTAAATATATGAAAAAGTTTATTTTTATCATTATTATGACTAATTAAATTAATATTGAAAATTAAATTAATATTAATAATAATGATTAACAACCTTCATTAACACTAAAATGCAAATTTTAAACCTTCTTTGAACCTAACCATTGACATAGTAAATTTTTTTTTATCTCAAAAACATAAAACATAAATACACCATTTTAGTTAACCCAAATTTGGGGAGTGGTATTGAACATGGTTATATTCTATACCCGACTTTTCCTCGATGTTGTGACTAAGATGAATAAATAATTTGATAACCCAAATTTGGGGAGTGGTATTGAACATGGTTATATTCTATACCCGACTTTTCCTCGATGTTGGGACTAAGATGAATAAATAATTTGATAGCGTTGATGATTCATGGTTTGGCTGGATCCTGAAGCTTATAAATAAATCGATTGTTTTGGTTAGCTATATCGCTTCTTTGGTGAGTGATTCATGATATCGCTTCTTATAATCAAATTTAAATTAATTTAAAAAAATAATATTCAATTCAAAATCAAAATAATAATTGATGAAATTTATATGATTAATTGGTATAATATCTTTTTATATGGAAATATTAATTAATGAAATTTGTATAGATTTTTTAAGCCTCTAAAACATTGGTAAATTTGGATGTGTTTTGATTTAATAAATTTAGATTAAATAAATGTGTAGAATGTAAATTTGGATGTGTTTTGTATTTAATGAATTTAGATTAAATAAATGTGTAGAATTTTAATGGGGATTTACAATATTGAAATAAAATAATCAAATAATGAAATTTGTATAGAATGTTTTAAGATTCTAAAGCACTTGTAAATTTGGATGTGATTTGTATTTAATAAATTTAGATTGAATAGATGTGTAGAATTTTGATGGGGATTTATAATATTGAAATAAAATAACGGAATTCTTATAGATTTTTTAATACTCTAAAGGACTTTTGAATTTGGATGTGTTTTGCATCTAATAAATTTAGATTGAATAGATGTGTAGAATTTTTATGGGGATTTACAATGTTGAAATAAAATAAAATTTGAATAGATGTATAGAATTTTGATGGGGATTTACAATATTACTAATTTAGAGAAGATTATTCTTGAAAGACCAACAAGAATTTGGAGTGAGAGTTGATTTCTTTTATGTGAATGTTTTTTTTTTTCTAGATGATCATAGAAAGTTAGTAATAACAATTATTCTAGATAATGTGTTTTAATATTCTAATATCTTTTATTTAATATAGGATTTATGCATGTTTTGACTTAGTGATTTGATTAGAATATTTTATGTAAAAGGATAGGATTTATACATATTTTGAGATAATGATTTGATTAGAATACATTAAATTAAAGGACAAGTTTTGTCTTGTAAATTGATGTGTTCATATTATTTGATTCTTTCAAAGGATTAGAATTAAAAATGTTAAAAAATGAAAATTGATTATATTATAGTGAAATAAGAAAAGTTAAAATACTTTGTAAATTAGATTTTATTAAAATCATGAATTAAATGTTTCACTTCATCAAATGAAGAATCACCATAAGTGTTATTGTTCTAATACCCTTATGAAGAATCACCATAAGTGTTATTGTTCTAATACCCTTATGAAGAATCACCATAAGAATCATCCTTAAAATGAATGATAGTAGTACAATAAGTTTGGAATCATGTTTAATATTATATAAATTTGCAAGTTATGCCTGAGTGGGCCTCATGGTTAAGATCATGTGTTTCCTCCTAAGAGGTCATGTGTTCAACTCCACATTGGGGTAGGGTATGTATACCTTAGTAGACTTTACCAGTAATGAACGAAGGGGATCAACAACTAGTGGCATGTACTCTTATTTCCAATGCCCCCTCATGTTATTAATATTATAAAATATATTTTGCAATAAAAATAAAAAATTAACAATATATTTAATGACATATTTCAATATATTTTATAATATTAATATATTATAAAATATTTTAATATATTAAAAGATATATATTGGTTTGAATTTGTTTTATTTTTATTAATATATTTTTATTTTTTAACATTTT
>JZKD02S1620438.1:0-12236 GCA_000966675.3 Picea glauca
TGATATGTAAAGTGCAATATCTACTACTGATGTACATGAACTTCTTGCTAGATCGAGACTATCTAGGTTTGTGTAAATGGATATAGCATGGATTTACAAGTAATAATGATTGTACGTGCTTACACATTTAATAATAATCAATTAATGAATTTTTATTTTCCATATAATCTATTGTACTTCCTTATACACTCCTTTTTAAATTTCCACTATAAGTAATTTGAGGGAATGTTGTTTAGAATTGGAGTATTAATATTTAGAGTTCGAAAGAACAAATTAAAATTTTGGGATATACATTATTCATTCCCATCCTTTACGGTTCTTCTAGTTGCACGTGTTATGAAGACTTCCACACTAGTTTTGGGCTTCCTGTTTGTGTAGGAAAATTTACTCTCGGATTTGAATTTGTGTGAAATTTTATTCCTTTGGTTATCCTAGAGACTTTTGTAAACATGATCTATTGATTTATGTTACATGTTCACATAAGTAATAGATGTGGTTCATATGTCTTCCATGCAAACATAGGTCATAGATGTGGTACATATTCACACTTGTGATAATTACAAATTAATGGAACCATTTTTATTAGAATTCTCTTCATTTCTCCAAATTGTACATTCCTATGTATTTATTTCAAATTTGAATATAAAGACATCTAAGGAATATTTTATGAAATTTGAATAGTAACATTAAAATTTTTAAAAAGAACAAATTACTAATTTGAAATGTAATTACTTGATAGCCATAGTTATTGAATTACTTTAATTAATTAGATAATTTTTCTAAAGTAATGGATTTCTTTGGGACACCTTTCTTGAGATGTTCATTCCTCATATCTCCTTCATCATTCTCATCCTTTATCTCACTTGTAATTGGGAATTCTATGAAGGCTTCAATTCTGTATTTCAAATTTCTTTTTATGTAGAACAACTTATTTTAGAGTTTGAATTTGCATAAAATCTCATTATCTTACATATCCTAAAGGTTTATGTAGACACAATCTATTGATTTATCATTCTAATTAATTTGTATAAAATATAGAAAAAATTATATAACATTTTATAACTTCTCTTTATTTTCCACTTATAATGACTATGACTATGGCATAATAAATAATATAATTTTTTTCAACAAAACGTCATAAAAAAAAGTACAAATTGTTAAATAAAAAAACTACCTTTAAATTTAAATAACAAATGTGTATTTGTTAAAAATTAACTACCTAATAAAAAAATTGTATCATGAATTTTCATATACTAAGTAACATTGTACTTTTGGGAACAAAAAAATGAACAATACTTTCATTAAAACCAACCAATATACAAAAAATATTATAAAACTTAAATGAAATCTAATAAATTAAGTACATGATAAAAACTCCATTTAATCTTATTGTTCAAGGTTCGCTCTGAGGTCACCGGAATGAAACGAATGGATAGGAATTCATAATGGTTAAGTACAGAGGGTTGAACTGGAAAGTGAAGTAATCAAGCATGGTAGTGGATCTTCCCGCCAATGTCTTGGCCACAAGGATAGGCCCCTGTGGTGAAGTCACAGTCCACTAGATTGTGAGTTGGCCACGAGGGGGAAACCTTGTGGCCAAACCATTGGCATGCCCATGGCTTGGCCACAGGGGCCACCACATAAACTAAATTTTAATTTAAAATTTAAAATTAAATTTGAAATTACAAATTAAAAATTAAAATTAAAATCTACAGTGAAAATTACCTAAAGCTCGGCCCGTCGACCGCCCTCCAACACAACATCCCGACTGCTCGCAAGAATTCCTGCCAACATGACCTCTGCAACAACCCAACATCCGTGCCAACACTCAAGAACATAGGAACGCTCACAAACACAGGAATGCTCACAAACGCAGGAACTTTCACAATCACTCACTATCACAAATGCAAAGAGCTTAGAAAAGCATTACAATATTGATGTGTGGTTGATATATAAACATTCTTTCGACCGAAAGATTGTTCGGCCGAAAGATTGTTCGGTTGAAACATTCTTTTGGTTGAAAGAATGTTTTGGTCAGAATATCTTTCGGCCGAAAACATATTGCCGGATGGAAAAAATCCATACACGCAAATCGAGGGTGTTGTCACTGTACCGTTCAATTTCACGTTCCACTTTTCAGTCAAAAAATAGTTCGGCCAAAAAAATTATCTTTCGGCCAAAAAATAATATTAGTTCGGTCGAAAAAACGTTTTTCGGAATTTTGGAGATCAAATTGTCACGAAAATGTTACCCACCTCCGTAATTTCACACTTAGATGTTAAGTTTAAGAAGATGCTCACTTTTATTTTATCCTTGTTATTAGATTGATTATTGGTAATTGGTGTGATACGATTAAAAGTGTAACATCCTTCTCTGGTGCACTGAGAAAACTTATTCTTTGAGGACACTTGCTTGCAAGTGATCCGAACTATTATGATAGTAAAACATTTGTCCTTGATTATGATGTGTTATGATAGATGATATGATGTTTACTACATTGACATAGACAGGTGCTATTGACTCAGTTTTACTGAGTATGCAGGGTTTTGGACCTTGAGGATGCAGAGGCATCGACGGAACCCCTTGGACTCCGGATCGAGTCAGGGAATGTGTTATTGGGGTTTGAGTGTTTTACTGTGATTTTAGTACCTTTGATTAGATGATATGATGTGGACATGTCTGACATGATTGTTGATGGTGTAGGCTGACGACAGCTTTCCGACCAGACTCACATATGGAGTAAAGGCGCCACACACGACTACCAGAGAGGTTGAGGGAGAGGTGTGGATAGCAACCCTGCCGCAGCCTACTAGCACTCCCACCGTGGCTCGAACTGTAGGTTAACGAATACATAGTTCGAGAGGACCCACGATGTAGAGAGGGCAGATTGCGACAATCACTCGCGATGATTATAAGGGGCGTGAAATAAGGCGGGGGACTTATTCCTTAGAAGCCCTTAGTCTCCCACAAGTTCACCTGGCGGAGTGTTGACTCCAAGGGTTATTGATGTCTACCAATCAGTCAAGAGGTGAGTGGCACCCTTGGAGCACGTGGTGCATCCTGAAGGGCAAGTCACGCAAAAGAAACACTAGAGGCGAGTGGCACCCTTGGAGCACGTGGTGTGTCCTGAAGGGCACGTCGCGCAAAAGAAACACTAGAGGCGAGTGGCACCCTTGGAGCACGCGGTGTGTCCTGAAGGGCACGTCGTGAAAAAGAAACACTAGAGGCGAGTGGCACCCTTGGAGCAGGTAGTGCGTCCTGAAGGGAATGTCGCGTTGATGATGTTAAAGGAACGAACCTAGAAGGCCCTAAGACTAATATCTCATTAAGAAATTTTAAAACAACTTCCCTAATTAAAATTTCGCCTAGTTCAGAATCTAAGTCCTAAGTCTAAAACTTTGCTAGGGGTAAAATTTTGTCTACCCATAAGAAATTATCTCTCTAAATAATAATAATAATAATGAAGTTTAAAATAAAAACCACTTAAGTAATAATTGTGGAATTCATGAATTTTTGGGTAAAATGGAGTAAGAACTTAAATAATATACGTGGAAAAAAAAATGGGGTAAAGAAGAATTTAATTAATTAACTTGTGAAAGTGTAAAAGATATTACATTATTAATAAAAAGGAAAAGGGGTTAATTTGCGCAACTGCCATTTTAGCTCTAATAAAAAGGGGGAAAAAGGGAATAATAAAAATTACGAAACTAAGGAATGGAGGAAACATAATAAGGGAAAGAGGGGAACTTATGGTAAAAAGCGAGGTCAACTTAGTAAAGAATCTGCAATTAAGAACCTTCTAAATTGAACTAAATTAGCAACTTCATTTTAGGGAAAGTATTTAAACCTGTGAGGGAATCTAGGAACACCTAGGAGTAAATTTAGGAGCAACTCTAGGTGGGTGAGGGAAATAAGACAATTTATTAAATTAAGGAAAATAGTTAATGGAGAAACATGGGGGATGGATGACACTTGTACGAAGGAGAGTTTTTAGTAGATTTTTATTAAAACATAAATTAAATTAGATTTAGGGAAAGATAGAAGTTCTAAAACTCTATAAAATAAAGGGAAGAGAAGGAAGAAAGGGGGATTGGCTGTTAGCGTAATGTTACGTTGCCGAATTAGTGACTTGACTGATTTACTTGTGAGGAGTTGGGATTTCCCAGCTCGGATAGGAGTGGTAGCTCGGCCTTGCGAGGCGAGCTGGGAGCTAGATGTACAATCTGGATAGTGTGCAGCCCCTTTGTGGCTCGAGGGGATAAGGGGGAAGTAGAATACCCCTAGCGTTGGATGGGAGGTACCGGTGAGGTCTCGACGGTCAACACGCAAGAGTGGCACGGAGCGCGTGGACGTCACCCGGAGCAGGAGATCAGGCAACGGTATATTTTTCATTTTGCATGATAGAAGGTACTAGGACCTTGGCCCTCTCTTATTGTTATCAACATATTTTTTTTATCTTGGCTTATGAGATGAAAACTACTTGGCTTAACTCTGCATGGGTTCTTGTCGGATTGATTGGTTTTCCCTTATGTTCCTCGGTGATTGTAATGGTGTTACGGTTATAAAAATATTTCTTCTTACTCTGTTGTTGCATGTCAGTATTGGATAAAAGAGATTTTATGACCTTGGCGTTGCCTACCTTCCTTGGTTCTGTGTGATCTATAGTTGTGCCTTACGTTTGTTTTGTCTGGGTTTTTCTGTTAGCATTTCCATGCATTTCAGTGGAAGAAACCCCCTTGATTCAACACCCTCCTCTGCATTTTTTTTCTATTGTATATCTCTTTGATTTTGTGGAGGATACCCACACGAATTTCGACCACTTAATCCTACGTTTTACCTATCGTTTCTTGCGGTTATGACTGTGTTTGTATCACTGTGGGTGTTTATATATTATAGTGGGTGTTTTTAATTAATGTGGGCATTTTTATATGACTGTGGGCGTTTTATATATTATTGTGGGCGTTTTATATCACTATGGGAATTTATATATTACAGTGGGCATTTTTATATTAATGTGGGCATTTTTAATTGACTATGGGAATTTATATATGACGTTGCTTGGATAGGGAGATGAATTCCTCTATGCAGCAACAGAGGGTTTTGTGGTACAATCTTCTAAAAGGTATACCAAGTGTGCCGACAAATTAAAGATACAAACCGGGTGGGGGCATATAATATAGAATGCATATATTTTCTTAGTCTTGATGTCCATCTGCAAATGCTTGCATCAAAAAAAGTTGGACTAGTGACACGGCCATGAGCAGTCAGTCATCCCAAACATCGGCGGACCGACAAGGCCAAAGGTAAAGATGCATGCGCTCAACTCTTACTATGTTTACTAGAAAAATTTCCCAAGCTATATATTCATCTATGGCATGGCGAATATGATGATGCCATCTATAGTACATGGTTTGCAGCTCGCAAGAAGTATCAACCTTATGAGCGAGATGCCAAACCTGCTGCATGTTCCACAGACTAAGAGGTGTTGTTATGAAACTTTGGATACATAGTTCATCAAAAGTATGCATTTACTTGTAGCACACTACCATTCACTTTAGTTTTTCTGTTCAAAAACTGTCTTCGGGTCTAAAGTTATGACATCCAAAGTATTGTCAATAGAGGCCTTGAACAGCTGCCAAAATGGACAGGTGTTCGTCGAGGACATAATGGTTGTCTATACCACCTACTTGGACAAGGAAAACAAAAGTAGACCCATTATGCATGTTGATATGATAGACAAGGACACCATGATGATAGTCACACTGATTGTTCCTCCACAACTTGTCCAACAGCATGCAGAAAAGATATTGTCGCGTAATGGGATATCCATTACGAATTTTAATATATTGCCAAAAACAGTATATGATCTTGGTGATTGTGATCGAATTATTTCGGTCAACAAAACAAGCATTGTGGAAAAAAATCCTCCTATTTGTTTAGAATGCCGCTTCCTCCCAGACTCGACTATTAGGCAACTTGCACAAAGAACTAATATTTACCCAATGGGAATGATTGGGTTTGTTGTCACACTGGCCAGGAAATTTGGGTCGCAACACATTATCCATATAAAGGATGGAGAGTCGGACAACGAGAAGGCAATGGCACCGCTTTTCATATTCATTTTTGTTGTTTACTTTCACTTCTGCATATATGTTGAATAAGTTACACAAATATTGCACTATTCCATGTTGCAGCTACAATTGTTCGATACGTATTCATATTTGTTTTCATCAATGGAACAACAATTGCATACAGGGCAGATTCCACTTAGTTGTTCAAAAATATAACAAAAAGAAGGATGCTAGAGAAACAATCTTTCAGACAACCCAATCAACGTTTGTAACAGAGTTGCGAGCAGATATAGTAAAGGATCTGGAGAAGCTAGCTAGCTCTACAATTGATGTTTGTATACATTTACAAAATCATCCTCGCTTTGCTTATAGAAATAGCCTTCAACAAATTTCTACAGCTGTTAAATTTTTTTTTTTGTTTTAAAGGGGAGGGTGGGATGTAGTTGTGTATTATATTGTTTAATGAATTAATTCCTTTGCTCGCATTCCCAGGTTGAAGGTCTTTTAGTTGCAGCCAATGTGTACTCGACCCCCTTTGAGCCTGTTTGTGCAAAATACCATTCTACTGCCTCTACCTCCACTTTGATAACTGATAATATGATTGATTGTCTGCGATGCGATGAAAAATGTCCATATATTTATGGAGATTTCCTCAGTAGTGTTACTCAAACCGTGGGAAACACAACCGTGCACTGTACGATCAAGAAGTCATTGTTACAAAATGTGCTTCCTGAGTTGGCAGAGTTGTCGTATGAAACATATCTATAGAAAAAGGCAAGAAGTGTCTACATGTTGCAACAACTTCGGATACAAAGCAAATTCACCTTAAATGAGGACAATGCAAATTTGCATATCGACTGAAAAGGGGAAAAAAAAATTATATGAAACTTTGAGAGGAAACCAAAATACCTCATGTCTCTCTGTAATATTTGTTCAACATCGAGATGAAAGTTCATTTCAACAGAAATCAAATGCGGCAATGTCTTTTATTTGTATATCAAATTGTTTGGTTCAAAGGTCGATGGGTTCTGCTCTATGGAACCTTCTGGGAACTTGCTTGTGGAATGTTTAAAGTATGGTTGGTTCTTGGTTATCTTCTTTGTCTGTCAATTTGTATACCCTGGAACTCCAACTATTCTTTGGACACCGAATAGTATAATTGTTTTTTTTAGCCAGCTGGGACGCAGATCCGCCTGGTAATTTCTATGGTGTTGTGACGCAACTGTACTGTCACTTGCTTTAGCAGATTTCCTTAATCGATGAAATTGGTCAAACTATTGTTCTGAAATAATTTGAAATCAATGAATATATAGTGTCTGAACTACAATTGTCTTCACATACAAACAAGAGGCTCTTAAAATACAAATTGGTCATTGTTTTCGCATTTTTGCTTATTCGATGAAGTTACTCAGATTAATATCCTGGAATAATTTGAAATCAATGAATATTTAGTGTGCGGAATGCAATTGTTCTATCATATGAACAACACACCCTTAAAATTCAAATTGGTCCTTGTTATGCTTGCGGTTATAGAATTTAAAAATATATATTTTTTCTTTCCTTGATTCTTTTAAGACCAAGTGATTTAACATCCTCTAATAATTTAATGCGCCAGCTCTAAAGTCCATCTATCAATCTGTGTATGGAGGATCTCCAAATGTTATTCAGAGGATAAGGAACAATGAAACTGCAATGTTTCCCCAGGCAGCCCATAGGTTCCTTTGTCAATTTGTATATCACGGAGTTGTGGGTAGCTTTTGTACAGCACGAATCAATAAAGTCCCAATTTTCAGCCCATGAGCCCGAACAAAAGAGGCCCATTTTGCAGCCTGCCAGCCCCATAGCCCCCATTAAAAAAAATAGTTAAATATGAAATACATAAGGAATTGTTACGGGACAACAAAAGTGCAATGTTCAACGAACCAACCTGAGTCCTCTTGTCAATTTGTATATGGCGGAAGTCTAGATGTTATTTGTAGCAGAGGGAACAATGGAGACTCTATTTTTGGCCCGCCAGGCCGCAAACCTACCATCCAAAAACTGCCTAAAAGAGCAATGTTCAAGCAACCAGCCTGAGTCCTCCTGTCAATTTGTTTATCGCAGAAGCCTCGGTGGTATATGTAGGAGAGAGAACAATAGAGACTCTATTTTCGACCCGCCAGGCTGCCAACCCGCAATCCAAAAACTGCCCAAGTATGGAATGAGGAATCTTCATATGTTGTATAAAATCTCATTCCATAGTTAATATAGAGACTATGTCCACAAGTCCACTTGTCAATTTATATATTACGGAAGTGAAGATGCTATTTGTAGAACACGGAACAATAGATACTTAATTTTAAGCTTGTCAGGTCACGAATCTACGATCCAAAAAGTGCTCATGTATGGAATGAGGGGTCCGCATATGTTCTAGAACAATGTGTTTGTACAGCAGGGAACAATAGAGGCCTAATTTCCAACCCGCCAACCCCAGATCCCCAGATAGAAAAAAATTGATAATTATGAAATGGATATGGAATCGCTACGGGGCAATAAAAGTCCAATTTTCAACGAAGCAACCTGAGTCCACTTGTGAGTATGCAATGAGGGTTCCACATACTTAATTTTCAACCTGCCTCGCCATGAACCCACGATCCAAAAAATGGCCATCTATGGAATGACGGATTTGCATATGTTCTAGAACAATACAAATGCATTGTTCATCCAAGTAGCCCACAGCTCCTCCTATCAATTTATATGTCGCGAAAATCTGGGTACTATTTGTAGGAGACAGAACAATAGACACTATTTTCGGTCGGCCAGGCTACGGACCCATGATCCAAAAACTACCTAAGTATGGAATGAGGAATCCGCATATGTTGTATAAAATCTCATTCCATACTTTATATAGAGGCTATGTCCACAAGCCAATGTGTAAATTTGTATATCATGGAAGTGTAGGTGTTATTTGTAGAACACAGAACAATAGATACTTCATTTTCAGCCTGCCAGGCCGCCAACCCGCAATCCAAAAAGTGCCCAAGTATGGAATGATGACTCCGCATATGTTCTACAACAATACAAATGCAAAGTTCAGCCAAGAAACCCATAGGTCTGCATATGTTGTAGAACAATGTATTTGTACAGTGTGGAACAATAAAGGTCCAATTTCTAGCCCGCCAGCCCCAAAGACCCTAATAAAAAAAAATCACTAACTATGAAATTGATATGGGATCGCAATGGCACAATAAAAGTCCAATGTTCAGCAAAGCAGCCCGAGTCCACCTATCAATTAGTATGCAATTAGTGATTTGCATATGTTGTATAAAATATCATTCCATAATTTATATACAGACTTTGTCCCTAGGTCTACGTGTCAATCTGTATATCGCAGAACTGTGGGTGCTATTTGTAGGATACAGAACAGTAGATACTTAATTTTCATCCCGCCAGGTCGCAAACCCACGATCCAAAAAGTGCCCAAGTATGGAATGAGGGATCTGCATATCTTCTAGAACAATACAAATGCAATGTTCATCCAAGCAGTCCATAGTGACTCATGTCAATTTATATGTCGCGGACAGCTCAAGAGCCCCCGATCAAAAAAAATCACTAGCTATGAAATTGATACAGGATCGCAATGGGACAATAAAATTCCAATGTTCAGCGAAGCAGCTCGAGTCCACCAATCAATTTGTATATCGTTGAAGTTTGGATGCTATTTGTAGGCGACGAAACAATGGACTATTTTCGGTGCACCAGGCCACCAATGCATGCTCCAAAAACTGCCTAAGTATGAAATTAGTGATCCACATATGTTGTGTAAAATATCATTCCATATTTTATATACAGATTGTGTCCACAGGTCCACGTGTCAATTTGTATATTGCGGAAGTGTGGGTGCTATTTGTAGGATACTGAACAATAGATACTTAATTTTCATCCCGCCCACCTGCGAACCTGCGATCCAAAAAAGTGCCCAAGTATGGAATGAGGGATGCGCATATGTTCTAGAACAAAGCAAATGCAATGTTTAGCCAAGCATCCCATGACGACTTGTGTCAATTTGTATGTCGCGGAAATCTTGGTGCTATTTGTAGGACAGGGAACAATAAAGACTCTTTTTTCGACCCACCATACTGCAAACCCGAGATCAAAAAACTGCCTAAATATGGAAACAAGGATCCACATGTTCTCTATAAAATCTCATGTTGATACTTTATATAGAGACTCATCTCCGCAACTCTCGTCGTCAATTTGTATATTGCAGAAATCTGGGTGTTATTTGTAGGAGACAGAATAATAAAGACTCTATTTTCGACCTGCCAGGCCGCGAATCTACGATCCAGAAACTGCGTAAGTATGGAATGAGGAATATGCATATGCTGTATAAAATCTCATTCCATACTTTATATAGAGACTATGTCCAAAATCCCGCTTGTAAATTTCTATATCACGGAACTATAGGTGCTATTTGTAGGACACAGAACAATAGATACTTAATTTTCAACCCGCCAAGCTACGAACCCACGATCCAAAAAGTGCCCAAGTATGGAATGAGGAATACACATATGTTCTAAAACAATACAAATACAATGTTCATCTAAGCAACCCGTATGTCCTCCTGTCAATTTGTATATCGTGAAAATGTGGTTGCTATTTGTAGTACAGGGAATGAAGAATTTGCATATGTTCTAGAATAGTACAAATGCAATGTTCAGCCAAGAAACCCATAGGTCATGTTGTCAATTTGTATATCACAGAAATCAACATGATATTTGTAGGACACAGAACAATATTCAGTATTTTTTCAGCCCGCCAGGCTGCGAACCTGCAATAAAAAAAGTGCCTAAGTATGGAATAAGCGATCTGCATATGCTGTATAAAATCTCATGTCTATAATTTATATAGAAACTCATCTCTGCAACTCCCATTATCAATTTGTATATCGTATGACTGTGGGTGATATTTGTAGGGCACGAAAAAATAGATACACAATTTTTAGCCCACCAGGCCGAGAACACACGAAACAAAAAGTACCCAAGTATGGAATCACAGATTCAGATATGTTCTATACAATCCAATGTCCATACTTTATAAAAGTACATGTTTAACCAAAAAACCCGCAATGTTGAACCAACCAACCAGCAACTCCGCCTATCATTTTGTATCTCGCGGAAGTGTAGGTGCTATTTGTAGGACACATAACAATAGAGGGTCAATTTTCAGCCCGCCAGGCTGAGAACCCATCCGCCAGGTAGAGAACCATCAGGCCTTCACGTCTCCTGGGTATATATTCTTCCATTTTTATTTTGTAACCCTCTTGACCACTTTCCATATGCAATAATTAAGCTTTAATGCTAGTATCCATCCTGCAGCAACCATTACAGTTGTCATTAATGTTCGGAATTTCTGAGAAGATTTTTCATTAGTACAAATTAAACTAAGTTTTGCGCACAAGCAGGTTATCCTTTCCAGGTATTCATTTCAAAGGTGATGTAATCTTTTTGTTTTTGTCTGTCGATGGGTTGGTGCTTTTAAGAAATTTCTGATTCTTAATATCTTTTTGTCATTACCGCCACCTTCGCACTTTTTTCTAATTGTGCAATTAGTGAGCTATGATGGTCATAGCTCATTCCGCACGAACCCTGGAAATTTTCATTGATCAACAAAAGTCTCGAGGAGATATTCCATTGATACGCATTAAACCATACTTTGTGGAGGCTTATATTATCCCTCTCCGATTTTCATTTGAAACATCGTCTCGAGAAAAAGAAAATTCTTAATAACTTGTGGCGGAAGTTCTCTCCACACACAGTCAACACATTGGGGCATAATGGCCACAGGTTCCACTATTCCAGGGCATATTCTTACTATTCATCTCTCTCCGGCCACAAGAAAAAAACAAGATGGTCCCTTGGTACAACGAGAGATATATTTCAAGCCAAAAAAATTTATGCCAACCTTGGCTGCTCAGACAACCTACCCACTTGCATTCATGCCTGTCGCAGAAATTTATGCCATGAATTCCAAGCCAGAAGAAGAGGATTTGATGGACGATGATACGAAAATGGATGATGGCAATGCAAAAAATATTCCCACTCCTGGGCCCAAATTGAGATCAACCATAACAAACGGACCTTCCCGGCTCGGTGATCGCAGTCATGACAACACCAAAAGGAGTTT
>JZKD02S1620438.1:22008-42046 GCA_000966675.3 Picea glauca
CAACTGGATTCAGCTGAGATTTGGATGTCAAATGGACTTGGACGCTGAACCAGAAGTGGGTGGGAGGCCGAGAAATATCATAAATGCGTCGTTTTGAGGGATGCTCAAATTTTTGTGTCCACAGTCATGCATTGTGCGTATGTGCGCTTTTTCCTATGTTTCTGAATGGTGCATGTGCACACACTCCTTGTGTAGTCTTAGCGCATGCTGATTTTATTGTTGATTATATAGTTTTGGGCCTTTTGGAAATGTATTTTTGGTCATTTTTAGTCCATGGGTGAACTAATAGCTGTTTAAAGATGTTGGATTCCTGTAACCATTTGTGGATGAAATTTCAGTGATAACATCTACAATTAGAGTAAATATTGTTTTTTGAAGTAAACGTTAGGACAAGTGTCATGTGTCACAACATAAATTAAAAACCACTAAATTGATCTCATCATAATAAAATGAAAGCAACATCACTATTATTGAATCAGCATTTATCAAGTGATAACATAAGGAAACTACCCGCCCAGCCTATCCTGCATAGTTAGGACCTCCAAGACACATAAACAATGCTCAAGTCCATGATTCATTCGATTGATTTTGACCATTTAAGGTCTCAGGACTGGTGATTGTTCTAAGGAACAAGGACATATCTATATCACATTAATCCAAAAAAACCTCAATCCACTAGATTTATCAACCATACTTAATCATCAATTCTGCCTATCCTGCATAGTTAGGACCTCCAAGAAACATAAACAATGCTCAAGTCCATGATTCATTTGATTGATTTTGACCATTTAAGGTCTCAGGACTGGTGACTGTTCTAAGGAACAAGGACATATCTATATCACATTAATCCAAAAAAAACTCAATCCACTAGATTTATCAACCATACTTAATCATCAATTCTTCATGTTGCAATGGAATAATCTACTTTTTCTTAAACAATCTTCAAGCAGTATTCTAGTGCAAATGAGTAAAAAGGGAATTACATAAAAATGACAATACCAAAAGAGCATAAGTACAATATTAGTCTCATGTGGCTCAACTATGCATCTTCACATTAAGGAAATCTTTTAAAATATATAAGGAATTTAAAGGCTAAAATTTCATATTCATTTGTAAGAAACCACAAGAAGATCTACCTTCTTAAGATATACATTAAATTTTAATGATACTTTACATTATGCATCCATTTATAAAATAAAAATCAACATATAAAAATTGGTAAGAAGTCGACTGCTTGCATATCCATTTTTAAAGAACTAATAGGAGAAATCATTACAAGCACTATGGAAAGATTCCAAGACTACTATACATTCAATTGCAAGAAACTATTAAGAATTAGTTAAGATAAATCATAAGTTATCTTGCATATCCATATATAAGGATAATTAATGAAGATCAAACTTTATTTAAACAATAAAGTAGAGGACTCGATGTTGACTTATAAATCCAATTAAAAGAACTAAATAAAAACCAAACAACAATTTAAGAACTCGAAGTCAACTTACTATTCCATTCAAGGTATTAAGGAAGACCATTTTTTATCTCAACCATATATAAGGATGCAATTTCCATCTTAAGAATTCATTAAAGAAGTTAAGTCAAGACCAACCATAATAAGTAAATGATAGAAGTCAACTACCCTATGTATCCATTAAGAAGAATAAAAAAAATCAAATCCTTATTAAACCATAAATAAGCACTCGCATGCTAACTTATAAATTCATTTTAAAAATTTAGGAAGTCAAATATTAATTGACCAAAAATAAATAACATTAAGAGGCTAAATCACATATCCATAGTAAGGAAACAAAGAGGGATTTATGGAATCTATCCCAACCCCTGATTTGGTGCAGAAAAAATATGAAATGCGTTCCAAACCTCAATCCGGCCCTCCATCCGACACTAAATCCTACCCTCCATCTGACACTGAATCTGAACCTCCATCCAACACTGAATACAACCCTCCATCTAGACCCTAAAACATATATAAATTTATGAAAAATTCAAATTTAAAAATTTACAGGAAGCGAATCGATTTCAGAAAGGTTAAGCCTTAAGGAAGGGACCGTAATAATGCATAGGCACTCATGAAGGTAATGTTATTTTTTGTGGCCCAAAATTTGTTCCAAGAATTATAATACTTCGAATTTAAAATTCATAAATTAAACATAAACTGAACATAAATATCTCAATTAAATTCTGGGATTGTATTCTAAAGACAGCAAGGGAAATACCACAATTACATAGTTGCAATCCTTGAAAACAATAACTAAAGAACAAAATTCAGAAGCTTCTATAATGAACCAATAGAACACCCAATTTGGATTTGTAAAATTTAAGACATCAAAAGAGGAGTTGAACAATGAAAAGGTAAACTTTTGGGTTATTCAAAAGATGGGGCAACAATCACATAGAGTTAAAAAAATCCAAATCCTAGAAAAATTAAATCATGGAATTCAACTCGGGTTCATATTTATACAAAACACAGGGAATTCACCCAACATTAACCCATGGACTTGCATTTAATAAGTAAATCCTCCTATATTTTTTCTATTGAAATCATAAATTAGATTTAGAATTGTACACGATTTTACTTTTCTCAAATGCCAATCGAAATTCAAGAACACGTGTCGAGAATTAAAACTACACAGTCACCAATTCGACCCAATGAAATGCAGAAATAAATTAGTCTCAATCTAGTCATTGAATCAGTGCACAGGCCAATCCGACACTCAATCCAATCTTGGATCTTGCACCTAATATGTCCCTTGATCCGGCCCCTATTATGGCCCTTGATACAAAACTAATTTATGATAAATTCAATTTAAAAAAGTAGGCAACTGTAACGACCCCACCATTATATCAACAAAAGCGACAATACAACATGTATTTTTTTTTTCTTTGTGTTAGGAACTACACACCACAATTAATAGTGACATTATTAACACATCATCCAAAGATCATCAAGGCACCAAAGCATTCTAATAACCAACACATGTAACTTAAAATTCCAAGGAGTAAGAGAATTAAATCCTAAATCAATCATATAAGGACACAATAGAGGGTGCAATGAAACAATTTTATTTTTTTTCCAAGCGCAAGGAAAACATATATTTTACTCCAGACGTGAACTTAACCCAACAAAGAAATCAGCAATGAAACTACAATTATTCCATGGTGTGTGTGTGATCGCATTACCAGATAACATAATCAATTGTCAATAATTGCGCACGAGTATAACAATTCTAATCAAGCACACATCCACATCATTCTAAGGTCACAAGTATAAACCACCTTATAACTCTTCAATCAAGAATTAATCATTTCTCAAGGTTAAAATAAGTTTTGATTCAATCCAATAACATTGATAATTAGGGGCGCAAGGAAATCTAGTTATTAAACCATCAACATGGAAAATTTAAAGGAGTTGGAAAAGAAGTTAAAGAAACATAAGGGAAACCTTCGTAATGTGAGTGGTCCTATGGCTAGATGACCACTCCTCACATCATGTTGTTGTCGCATGAAAGAGGTTTAATATATATACATCACACATTATATTAAAAATTAGTTTGCGCAACAGTTCTAGTTATTTTAACTAGTCATGCATCGACGTTGAAGGGTCATTTCACAAGAGACGCTACCCATTCTACCTTCCTACTAGAGAATCTAAACCTCACACATTTACAAGATTAATGGTGCAATAGTGACCAAAATTTAATTCGATCAGGTATCCTCAATGGTTAAGGCGCAAAGTAATATTGGTTATTAACACATCATACATTGATAGTTTAATGGTGCAAGGTAATCGTCAACTTATTTCAAGGTGCACGAGGGTAATAACTTTCTAAATTTTAGCTACATCATTATTATTATTGTGAATTAGAAACTTAACCCTTTTTGACAGATTCAATAGACCAACCTTGGAACCTTCCCCACAAGGTCTTCATTACATCTATACCAATCTTGGATGAACATATTAAATTAGACAACCTTCATATAAAAATATTAATTAATCATTATTGTAACATCCCGCTCTTGCGCATTGAGCGAACTTGTTCTTTGAGGACACTTGCTCACAAGTGATCCAGATTTTATGTTATTAAAACATTGATTTTGATTATGAGGCATTATGGGTTGATGACTTTTTTTACTGCATTGACATAGATAGGTGCTATTGACTCGGTTTTACTGAGTGTGCAGGATCTTGGACCTTGAGGATGCAGAGGCATCGATGGAACCCCTTGGACTTTGGATCGAGTCGAGGAGTGTACCATTGGGGTTTGATTTTTTTATAGGTGATATTAGTGCATATGATTAGATGATATGATATGGATATATTCTGACATAATTCTTTGATGATGTAGGCTGATGACAAATTTCCGACCAGACTCACATGTGGAGCAAAGGGGTTACACACTACTACCAGAGAAGTTAAGGGAAAGGTGTGGACAACAACCCTGCCATAGCCTACTAGCACTCCCATCGTGGCTCAAACTGTAGGTTAATGTTTACCTAGTTCGAGAGGACCCATGATGTCGTGAGGGAAGATTGCGACAGTTGCTCACAATGATTCTAAGGGGCGCGCAATAAGGTGAGGGCCTTATTCCTTAGAGGCCCTTAGTCTCCCACAAGTTCACCTCACGGAGTATTGACTCTAGGGGTTTTTGATGTCTACCAAGTCAGTCAAGAGACGAGTGGCACCCTTGGAGCACGTAGTGCAACCTGAAGGGCACGTCACGCAAGGGAAATAGATTAGGGCGAGTGGCACCCTTGGAGCACCTAGTGCATCCTAAAGGGCACACCATGTTGTTTTGATAATTGAACGAACCTAGTCAGCCTTAGGATGAACACTGTGATAAGAATTTTAAAATAAAAACATTTTCCCTAATAAAATGTCGCCCATCACAAAAATTTAAGGTTTAAGTCTAAAGTATGCTAGTGGAAAAATTTTATCTATCTAAAAATATATATATAATAATAAAAATAAAAATAAAAACAACATAAATAATAATTAAGATCTTCGTTAAATCTTGTAACATGAAGGGAGTAAAAAATTAATTATTTCATAAAAAAAAAATTGTTGGATTAAAATTTAAGAAGGGAATAAATCATTTTATTATTTTATGATAATTTAAAATATATTAATTTAATGAGAAAAGGGAAAAAGGGGGTTAATTTCCACACCTGCCTTTTTGAGTTCTAAATAAAAAGGGGAAAGAGGGAAAAATCTAAAATATTAGGAAACTAGGAATTGAGGGAAACACAAAAAGAAAAAAGGGGGAATCAAAAGGGAAAAAGCGGAAAGTCAAACTAAGTAAAGTACCTACCATTTAAGAGCTTTCTAATTTAAACTGAACTAGCAAATTCATAGTGGGGAAAATCATTAAAACCTTTAAGAGAATTTGGGGACACCTAGGAGCGATTCTAGAAGTAACTTTAGGTGGGTGAGGGAAAAAAGGATAATTAATTAATTAAAGAAATTAATTTATGGAGGAATGAAGGGGATGGGTGACACTTGTATGGGGACAACTTTTTAGGAATTAAATTTTTAAAAACTTAACTAAATGCGATTTTTTGAAAGTAAGGAACCATGAAACTCTATATAATGAAGGGAGGAGATGGAGGTTGGATCTTCTTCTATTTTGCGTAACGTTACGCTGAAGAAATATCTGCTTTACTGATTTAACTTGTGGGAGTTGGGATACCCAGCTCAGTGAGGAGTGGTAACTCGTCCTTGTGACGCGAGTTGGGAGCTAGTAGAAATCTCTGGTTAGTGACTGTGTGGCCCATTTGCAGCTCCGGGGGCTAAGGGGGAAGAAGAGTACCCCTAGCATTGGCTAGGAGGTACTGGTGAAGTCTTGTCGATCGACAAGAGGGAGTTGCATGGAGTGCATGGGACTCCCACTCAGAGCAGGCAATCAGGCAACAATACACTTTCTTCGTTTGTATGGTAAATTGTTGTAGGATTTATGATTTGGATCCGCATGTTTATTTTGGGTAGGTAAACTGGTGATCTAGATTCAGGACTAAAAATTTTATGGCCTAGGTAATTGATTGATTGGTTTCCCATGACCTTCGTTTCCCTGCATGTCTTGACTGCCTGTGGTGTTTTGATTGAGACCATTGTGTTGTTGCCCTTCATCCCTAGCTCACCAGTCCTCGCCTGAGCAGTTAGCTAGGAGCCTGATCTACGATCGTCGCCTTAGCGTTAAAATACCTATGGATCTCAATGCCCTGCTTTTCTGTGCGAGGATGGTGAAGCGAAGGAAGAACCCATCCATCGTCTACCTCTGTTGTTGTGCTTGGTAGTTTGCTGTCTTGCGCCCTCTAGCAAAATTACCTCTGTGTATGGAATTCTTGCATCGTGTTGGTTTTCCCCGCGATCATCTCAATGACCTCTCCTAATGGACCCTTGCGTTCCCTTACTATTGGTTGCCTTGACTGTTATCCTGGTAATGTAAGGAATTTCATTTCAGTCCGCAATTTTATTAATATCCTGGTAATGTAAAGAATTTCATTCCACTCTGCAATTTCATTGATATTCTGGTAATGAAAATATTTAATCTCAGTCTAGGATTTAATTTACTCTGCAATTTTTATTGGTACCCTGGAAATGAAAGGATTTAATATCTGTCTGCAAATTTTTCTCGTACTGGTATCCTGGAATGCAAAATAATCTAATTTAAATCTGCGTTGTTGGGCATCTTGGAAAATGAAACAAAAAAAAACTTAAACTTCTAAGTCGATGTTTTATTTGGTACTCTGGATTTGGATAACACTAGTGTCAATTTTTAGCCTGCGTATTTTACACCTGCCAGCGATTTGATTTCATTTTCATTTAACCTGTCCCTGGAGGCGAATTGGGGGCCTGTGATTCTATCTACCTGGCTAGTGATTTCCATTTCAATTTAAATTGTTAAGAAGGCGAATTTGGCCTGGGATTCTTATTGATCTCTGATTGTTATCTTTTTGGAGAAAACGTGAATCACCTATCGTGTTAGTACAGTTGGGTAGAAAAACGTTTGTATTCTCAGTTGATAAGTAGCAAATTATCTGGGTAGTTTATTAAGGATTATCTGTATATATCATTTACTCCTTACCCGATCAATCATTGACGTTTCACATTACCTAAACCCAGGATTTTTCCTTGCGAATTGGCCCTTGTTTATACAATTAAAGGCTAGGAATTGTCCTTTTATTGACAACTACTTTTTATGTTAAACCCAACCTTTTGTTATGATGACACAAGCGTTTAAGGGTCGGCGCATTTGTAATGTCTGGGTGATTTTGTAAAAGACATTTAGAGTGATTTATTTTCCTTATGACAACAATGTATTTAACGTTAATGGCAGTGAATTTATGATGTCAATTGACAACCAATTTCTTGAAAGTCTGTGTTTTTGTTCGACTTTAATATCAACGAATTTCTATATAGTGGCCAGTGAATTTATTCATTGATTGGATGGATGAATGAATGAATTATTATAGTATCATTACTGGGAGGCAACAAATTCAATTGATCGATGGTGATTTTGTAGCAGTGATTATGGCTGTGTCTGGGCAACGATTGTGACGGTGTTTTCGTGGCGTTGTGACTATTTTTTAGTCGAGCCTTCGGGTGGCTGTGTAAACATGGTGCTATAAGGATTGATAATATCATTTATGCTATACAACTTATTCAAGAGACAACTTTTACCTCTGCATTTTAGGTAGACAACATTACCTCTGAGTTGACAGACAATGATATCAATGCCTTAGATGTGAATGTCACCGTTGCTTTAGAATGTCAGCGTTGAAGGCATTAATTAAATAATAGTATTCACTTTCAATACTCCTATGATCATAATTGATGGCATTCTGATGGTGCGGGAATCCAAACAAAAATCGATGATGAACTTTAAGTTGTAAACTATCTATAACTAACTTGGTGGCTTATGATTGTATCCACTTTAATTGCCCTTCGATGTTGTGGTCGGGGCAATCCCCCCCTTATCACCTATGGAATGGTAAGTTCACTTTTAAAAGAATGCATCACCTTCAGTGGTCACTAACCTCGTTTGCCTTGTACTTTGTTGTCTAGCTTAGTATTTAGAGTTGTCGCGCCACTATTTACGGATTTAAGCAATGCACCCAAAACTGCAGTATCAAGAGTGATAGTAATAAATGGAATGCGTGAACCGAGTCAATTGAATGATGCCTTGCACCCGAGCTTAGGATGATGCTTGTTGATTGTGGTTTATTTTTCTAGCACAGTCCATGTTGATGATTGAGGTAGATTAGGAGTTAGAGTTCTTGTGCACATAGTTAATGTAAGAGATGTTGTCCTTTAGCTTCTAGGCATCGTTGTGTCTGTATCAGGCGTGTAGTTGTCCCTTTTTTATTTTTCATACTTTCGACCAATTTATAGATGTGCCAGCATGTAGAGTCATTTTTTTTAGTGGCCTGATCTATAGGCATTTGTTTGTCATCAAGTTGTGTGGTTTGACTGTGTGTCGTCGTCGCTTTCCTGTTTCAAAAAAAAAAAAAATTGCACTCTCTATGTCACTGGTAGTCATAACGTTGGGGTCGTTACATATGGTATCAGAGTAGGTTTAACCCTGGGACTGTGGATCGCCAGGATTTCCACTGCAATAAACCTGTGAGTTTTAACCCTTACATTAATGGAAAACCTTAGTGTGTCCTTGCGGGATCACCTTTAGAGGACACCTTAGAGGTCGTGACATGGTGTTGTGGAAAGAAGTGCGACGCCTCCAGAAGTTCTCACACCCTCAGATTCGAACCCCCCAAAGGGGAAGAACCAATCCTTGGGTTGGATTCACTTTTTGTAAGGGATGATGATGGTTTGACAAGGCCCTTCCAGTTTTTATCAAAGGGCCTCAATTCACCATTGGTACTGAGTTGAGGGAAGGGCACCTGTACCCCGGAGGGTCCACAACACGCCCTAGCAAGTACCGTTTTCTACCACCAAGGACTAGAGAGAGTTGAGTTTGAGCATCCACGAGTGTCACAGATGGCGGTACCTTTGAGGCACGGTTGTAGAGAAAGGCGTGGTGCTTCACGCTTCGTGTTTATTACCTCCAACATGAAGGTCCACATGGTGGTCCTTCAATTGAAGGGGAGCACTCTTCTATGGAAGAAGACGCTCCTACCACTTTTGAACATGACCGTAAATGATGTGTCATGGGAACGGTTCTAGGAATGGTTCCAAGAGTGGTATATTTCTGAGGAATTCATTGAGCATAAGCTCAACAAATTCGATGCCTTGCGACAAGTGAGTCACACGGTGCCCAACTGCGAGGCCCATTTTAGAGTGTTTAAGTATGCTCTGCATATTTTCCCAGAAACTTAAGGTCAATCAGTTCAAGTTGTCCCATATTGTTAGAATTCAGCTTCTACTACAGGTACCAGGAATACTAGACCAAGGAAAGTGCATTGGATTGTGGGGTTCCACATTACCAGCATTCCTGCCCAGAGGAAAGGGCCTACGTTTATGGATTAGTCGGACCCACTACCATCGGAGTTTTTGGGCAAGGCCCATCGGATTCATGCAACGGTGAATAACCACCAGATAGAGCATCAATCGACTATGCTCGAGACATCAGGTACCATTGCTAACCAGACCCTTATTATTTTGATAGATCTCAATGCTACCGAGAGTTTCATTTCTGGTATAGCACTAAAAGGATTAAGGTAAAGGTAGTCGAATAGGATGAGTGTATTTTTGTTTTGTAGAGATGACTTTAGAAGCCAACAAAAAGTTGGAGGAAGGTTTACGAGCCGTATCCTTAACCTAGGAGAGTTTGTCACCAGGGCCAACCTATACGTCACGATCTTAGGATCGTATGATGTCGTAATTGGTATGGACTAGTTGGACTCGCATGAGGAAATACTCAACTATAAGACAAAATAGTTGATCTTGGACAAAAACGAGGGATAGAAACGTGTGATTGTAGGATGGAACTAGGGAGTTTCCCTGAGGTTCATCTCTTCCTTATAGCTACGGAAGGGCATGTGCAAGGGGTGCAAGCTTTATGCGATCCTTACGTTAAATGAGAAGGGAATAGTGGAAGGTTTAGAACACCTTCTAGTGGTGAGAGAGAGTTTGAAGATGAATTTCCGGAGGAGATACCTGGGATGCCACCGAAGAGGGGATTGGAGTTTACTATAGACCTAAAACTGGTAACTAAACCGATATCTAGAACGCCTTATCGGATGTCAACCCCGGAGTTACAAGAGTTGAGAATGCAATTGAAGGAATTGTTGGATCTGGGACTGATTCATCCTAGTGTGTCACCATGAGGTGCACCTATTATTTTCATACAAATGAGGAATGGGTCATGGAGGCTCTACATTGACTACCGTCAATTGAACAAGGCCATGATCAAGAATCAATATCTGTTGCCGAGGAGTGATGATCTATTCGATCAAATGAAGGATGCGACGATGTTCTCAAAGATCGATTTGCGATCAGGGTATCACCAGTTACGGATCAAGGAGGATGATGTCCCTAATACCACCTTTAAGACATGGTTTGGACATTATGAGTTTATTGTTTTACCGTTTGGACTGACAAACGCCCCAGGGGTATTTATGAGTTTGATGAACGGGGCGTTCCACAAGTACTTGGATAGGTTCGTCCAAGTATTCATTGATGATATTTTGATCTACTCTTGGACGATGGAGGAGAATGACGAGCACTTGCGCTTGGTACTACAGTGTCTACGAGATCACAAACTGTATGGGAAGTTGTCCAAATGCTCTTTTTATCAATCGAAGATTCACTACTTAGGGCATGTCATCTTTTGCAAAGGCATTGTCGTGGATCCAGCCAAGGTCGAGGCTATCAAGGAATGGCCTACGCTGACGAATGTTCTGGAATTGCATAGCTTCATGGTTTTAGCAAGATACTATCGACGATTCGTCGAGGGATTTTCGAAGATAGCAAATCTGATCATGGAATTGTAGAAGAAAAACAAGAAGTTTGTTTGGACCGAGAAATGCACGAAATCATTTCGGAGGCTCAAGGAGTTGTTGACAACAACACCAATACTAAAGGTCCCTGACATGGACGCAAACTTCTTGGTATGCACTGATGCATCCAAGGAAGGCTTAGGAAAGGTCTTGATGCAAGACGGACGAGTGATCGCTTACATCTCGAGGAAACTAAGAAGGCATGAGGAGAAATACATGACGCACGATTTGGAATTGTTAGCCATCGTTTATGCCTTGAAGGTTTGGAGACACTACCCTGTTGGATGAAAATTCAAACTAAAGACTAACCACTGTGGACTACAACACATCTTTACACAAAGGGACCTAAACGCGCGACAACGACGTCGGTCAGAATTGCTTAGCGAGTACGACTTTGAGATTATTTACATAAAAGGAACAGTGAACCGAGTGGCAGACGCATTGAGTTAGAGACCGCACATATTTTTGGTGCTGCCTCTTCAGACGAATCTACGTGAAAAGATTCTAACTTTACAGCGTGATGATTTTCGTAGTAGTAGACACTCTAATGAAGAGTGCTCACTTTATTCCTGTGCGTATGACGTATCAGGCACCTGACATAGCTAAAGTTTTCTTCAGTGAGATTGTGAGGTTGCATGACATGCCTAAGAGGATTATATCTGATCAAGGATCGATGTTTACTGGACGATTTTGGGCGAGTTTCCAAGAGGCCTTGGGAACCTGACTTAACTTTAGTATTGTGGATCACTCGAAGATGGATAGGCAAACCGAACAAACGAACCAGACCTTGAAGAACATGATGTGCTTGTACGTAATGGACCAAGAGAATCATTGGGAGGAATTCTTGCCATTGGTAGAATTCACTTATAACAACATTTACCAAAGCGCCATTAAGATGGTACCTTTTGAGATTCTTTACGGGCAACCGTGTCGGGCGCATTTGATTTGGGATCATCTTGCCGATAAGGTCCAAGTGGGACCGGAAGCGATCCAAGAATTGGAAGATTAAATGAAAACTTTAAGACAAAGGATCAAGGAAGCATAGGATTGTCAGAAGAGTTATGATGATGCACATCGTGTCGACCATAGTTACATTGTGGCGACCGAGTCTTTTTGCGGCTGAAACCGCATAAGAGTTCGATCTAGTTTGGAAAAAGGGGGCTAAACTATATCCTAGGTTCGTGGGATCCTACGATATTTTGGAAAAGAGAGGCCCATGGCCTGATGACTAGCCTTGCCTGATTCTTGAGGCGTATGCATGATGTATTTCACATCTTTGTTTGAGACTTTATGATTAGTGATCCTACACATGTTTGACTTGAGCACCTTACGGGTGTCGGATGAGGGTACACTCACAGCTAAGCCAATCCGCATCTTGGATCATCACCTTCGACATCTATGGCGTCGAATGATAGAGCGTGTCAAGGTCTAGTGGCACAATTATAGTCCGCACTCGGTGACCTAGGAGGACGCATATGATATGCGCCAGTAGTTTCCATTTTTTTTTTATAGATAGACATATGATACTGTGATACACTTTATTTCGGCATATATACTGTGAAACTTCAGGATGAAGTTTAGACCAAGAGGGGCTGTATGTAACATCCTGCTCTGGCGCACTGAGCGAACTTACTCTTTGAGGACACTTTCTCGCAAGTGATATAGATTGTTATGCTATTAAAACTTTTGATTTTGATTATGAGGCGTTATGGGTTGATGACATGTTGTTTTACTACATTGACATAGACAAGCGCTATTGACTCGGTTTTACTAAGTGTGAAAGATTTTGGACCTCAAGGATGCAGAGGCATCGATGGAAACCCTTGGACTCTGGATCGAGTCAAGGAGTGTACCATTGGGGTTTGATTGTATTACTGTGATATTAGTGCATCTGAATAGATGATATGATATGGATATATTTTGACCAGATTTGTTGATGATGCAGGCTGACGATAGCTTGCCGACCAGACTCACATGTGGAGTAAAGGGGTCACACATGACTACTAGAGATGTTGAGGGCGAGGTGTGGACAACAGCCTTGCCACAGCCTACTAGCACTCCCGCCGTGGCTCAAACTGTAGGTTAACGTTTACCTAGTTCGAGAGGACCCACGATGGCATGAGGGTAGACTACGACAGTCGCTCATGATTATTCAAAGAGGCGCGCAATAAGGTCGGGGCCTTGTTCCTTAGAGGCCCTTAGTCTCCCACAAGTTCACCTAGTGGAGTATTGACTCCAGGGGTTTTTGATGTCTACTAAGTTAGTCAAAAGGAGAGTGGCACCCTTGGAGCACGTAGTGCATTCTAAAGGGCACGTCGTGCAAGGGAAACAAATTAGGGCGAGTGGCACCCTTGGAGAACCTAGTGCATCATGAAGGGCACATCACATTGTTTTGATAATTGAACGAACCTAGTCAGCCTTAGGATGAACACTATGATAAGAATTAAAAAAAAAAAAAAACATTTTCCCTAACAAAATGTCGCCCATCATGAAAATTTAAGGTTTAAGTCTAAACTATGCTAGTGGTAAAATTTTATCTATCTAAAAAAATTAATAATATTAATAATAAAAGTAAAAACAACATAAATAATAATTATGATCTTTGTTAAATCTCTTAACACGAAGGGAGTAAGAAATTAATTGTTTCATAAAAAATAAAAAATCTGTTGGATTAAAATTTAAAAAGGGAATTAATCATTTTATTATTTTATGATAATTTAAAATATATTAATTTAATGAGAAAAGGGAAAAAGGGGGTTAATTTCCACACCTGCCTTTTTGAGTTCTAAATAAAAAGGGGAAAGAGGGAAAAATCTAAAATATTAGGAAACTATGAAAAGAGGGAAACACAAAAAGAAAAAAGGGGGAAACAAAAGGGAAAAGGCGGAAAGTCAAACTAAGTAAAGTATCTACCATTTAAGAGCTTTCTAATTTAAACTAAACTAGCAAATTAATAGTGGGGAAAATCATTAAAACCTGTAAGAGAAATTGGGGACACCTAGGAGCGATTCTAGGAGTAACTCTAGGTGGGTGAGGTAAAAAAGGATAATTAATTAATTAAAGAAATTAATTTATGGAGGAATGAAGGGGATGGGTGACACTTGTATGGGGAGGAAATTTTAGGAATTAAATTTGAAAAAGCTTAACTAAATGATATTTTTGGAAAGTAAGGAACCAAGAAACTCTATATAATGAAGGGAGGAAATGGAGGTTGGATCTTCTTCTGTTTTGCGTAATGTTACATTGCAGAAATATCTACTTAATTGATTTAACTTGTGGGAGTTAGGATACCCATCTTGGTGAGAAGTGGTAGCTCGGCCTTGTGAGGCGAGTTGGGAGCTGATCGAAATATCTGGATAGTGAGTGTGTGGCCCCTTTGCGGCTCGAGGGGCTAAGGGGGAAGAAGAGTACCCCTAGCATTGGATGGGAGGTACCACTGAAGTCTCGTCGGTCGGCAAGTGAGAGTTGCATGGAGTGCACAAGACATCCACTAAGAGAAGGCGATCAGGCAATGGTACACTTTCTTCATTTGTATAGTAGATTGTTGTAGGATTTATGATTTGGATCCACATGTTTATTTTGGGTAGGTAAACTGGTGGTCTAGATTTAGGACTAAAATTTGTGTGGCCTAGATGATTGATTGATTGGTTTCCCATGAACTTCGTTTCCTCGCATGTCCTGACCGCCTGTGGTGTTTTGATTGAGACCATCGTGTTGTTTCCCTTCATCCATAGCTCACCAATCCTCGCCTGAGCAGTCATCCAGGAGCCTAATCTATGGTCGTCGCCTTAGCGTTAAAATACCTATGGATCTCAACGCCCTGCTTTTCTATGTGAGGATGGTGAAGCAAAGGAAGGACCCATTCGTTGTCTACCTCTGTTGTTGTCCTTGGTAGTTTGTTGTCTTGCACCCTCTAGAAAAAGTACCTCCACGTATGGAATTCTTGCGCCGTGTTGGTTTTCCCTGCGATCATCTCAATGACCTCTCCCAATGGACCCTTGCGTTCCCTTACTATTGGCTACGTGGATTGTTATCCTGGTAATGTAAAGAATTTCATTTCAGTCCACAATTTTATTGATATCCTGGTAATGTAAAGAATTTCATTTCAGTCTGCAATTCATTGATATCCTGGTAATGAAAATATTTAATCCCAGTCTAGGACTTAATTCAGTCTGCAATTTTTATTGGTACCCTGGAAATGAAAGCATTTAATATCAGTCTGCAAATTTTTCTTGTACTAGTATCCTAGAATGCAAAATAATCTAATTTAAATCTGTGTTGTTGGGCATCTGGGAAAATGAAAGAAAAAAAAACTTAAACTTCTAAGTCAGCGTTTTATTTGGTACTCTGGATTTGGATAACGCTGGTGTCAATTTTCAGCCTGCGTTTTTTACACCTGCCAGCGATCTAATTTCATTGTCGTTTAACCTGTCCCTGGAGGCGAATTGGGGGCCTGGGATTCTATCTACTTGGCCAGTGATTTCCATTTCAATTTAAACTATTAAGAAGGCAAATTTGGCGCGGGATTCTTATTGATCTCTGACTGTTATCCTTTTGGAGAAAACATGAATCACCTGTCGTGTTAGTACAGTTGGGCAGCAAAACGTTTGTATTCTTAGTTGATAAGTAGCAAATTATCTGGGCAATTTATTAAGGATTATCTATACATATCATTTACTCCTTACCCGATCAATCCTTGACATTTCACACTACCTAAACCCAGGATTTTTCCCTACGAATTGGCCCTTGTTTATACAATTACAGGCTGCAAATTGTCCTTTTACTGACAACTATTTTTTATCTTAAACCCAACCTTCTGGTATGATGACACACGCATTTAAGGGTCGACACATTTGTAATTTCTGGGTGATTTTGTAAAAGACATTTAGAGTGATTTATTTTCCTTATGACAACAATGTATTTAGTGTTAATGGCAGCAAATTTATGATGTCAATTGACAACCAATTTCTTGAAAGACTGCATTTTTGTTGGACTTTAATATCAACAAATTTATATATAGTGGCCAGCGAATTTATGCAATGATTGGATGGTTGAATGAACGAATTATTACGGTATCATTACTGGGAGGCAGCGAATTTAATTAATCGATGGTGATTTTGTAGCAACGATTATGACTGTCTGGGAAACTGTAACGAACCGCCTCGTTACGACAATCATTCTAGTAACAGGTGCAAATTTTTTTTTTGTGTGTGTGCGCGCGTGTAGCAGTAGCAACATAAAGAACTGTATGACGCCACTCGACTAACTACAAGACTCAATCACGAGGTTCGGCGAAGAACACTGAAGGCCTCAACGAGAACTACAACAACACAACCATAGGCAGAGGTGCACAACGCAGACACTCAGCGAAAAGTAAAACTGACCACTAAATACGACTGACCTCCCGCCCGTCCTACCCTGCAAGGTTAGGACCTCCAAGACACATAATCAACGCTCAAGCCCGGTTTCCCATCGTCTTTAACCATTTAAGGTCTCAGGGCTGGCGACTGTTCTGAGGAACATGGAGGTGTCTACATCCCTCCCGACACAAAAGACCAAGCGACCAACTGACCACCATCGAGTACAACATAAATAAGAATAACAACTGCGCCCCTTACGGAAGGCGCATGACAAGAGGACTCCAACACAGAACCCAAATTCAGCATCTTTTAAAAATCAACACCCCCTTTTTCTAACTTTGAGTAAATCATGGTACGTAAGTCAAACTATTGCGCCACAAAAATATTATTAATAACAATAAAATTTTGCAAAAACCTCTCATGAAATATTAACGCCTTCCATCCATATTACCTAATTGGACCATGATTCTGTAATCGCCCTACCTGAGGTATGCTACAACTACCCGAACTTATAGTGATCTTGACAAGATAACAATTTTTAAATTCAACAGGAGGAGCCTTATGTGCAATGTCATTAAAATCAACCATACCATCACTTCCATAAATGTCATCATAATTGGAGGTACCTTAGAACATCATAATTTTAAAGGCAATCTTAACTTCTAAAACTACCATATTCTTAATTTCAATTGGCAACCTAAAATACTAAACTTTAACATATTCACAAGAGTCATCAACACTGGAAGTAGCACTAGAACATCCTAACTTTAAAGTCAATCTTAAAATACTAAAATTAACCTGACAATACTTAAGGGCTATATCTGGAGGGGACATCTCTCATTATTAAATAAGACATTAATTCAATAATCATTAATTGTGTTAATGTTGGAATAATCATCATAAATAAAGAAACATTGGATTGGAGAGTATAAGAATGCAGCCTAGTCAAGATGGCGATCTATAAAAGTTAAAATTGAAAAAGATAAAGAGAAGGGCATTCTAAATTAACGAAATTGATTGACAATTGTAAAAGGCATTATTGCGTAGGACCTATCCATAATCAATTAACAACAATAGAATATAGCACTGGTTAAAGAATTCACTGTTTGGAAAAGCATCTCGTTTATCGGGATCAACAAAGTTATATCGTTCACTACTTAAGATTGCAACATATACTCCAGGATTAAATAAACAATCTATATTATAATAAAATTTAAAAGACCAAGACCACCATCCACCTGCTATTGTCATTAATTTAAGATGACCATTCATGTTAAGGATAACCATATGTAAGATAACTAATAATTAAATATTCATTACAGGGAACTAGCGTCCTGGTTAAATGAAGCATTACTTTGAGAATACCACGTACTTTATAAATTTTAAACATTCTATAATATAATAACATGACAACTGTCCTCCTTGCTATTAATACTAAATTTTAAGTCAACCCTTAATTAAGGATGTCAGCAATGCAATCGCATAAGAAATCGGGGTGTCATCCGATCGGATTTATTGAATACAACAATTTAAAAAAACAGTGTACAATGATAACGTTTTATTCTAATTTCCAACACGTCCAGACTTCAAATAAAAGGATATCGTTTTAATTTCCAACACGTTCAGGTTACAATTATATTGATAACGTTTCATTTCTAAAATCCAATACGTCAAGGTTATGATTTTTATGATAATGTTTTCGTTTTAAAAACCAACATGTCAAGGTTATACAAGCCTTCCTAAAATCTCGTTGTAATGCCGAGTCATGGCATTTCAAAAACAGGTCTGCGCCTTACTCTAAAACCTATCCGCGTAAAGGGATAATGGCTTCACAGGTTCAGTAGAGGGGCCCTACCATTTAGCACAAGGGCGAAGGAACAGAAATCTTTCCCGGCGCAGAGAAGGGGATTTACCCGAACCCCGAGGAACCGGAATTTACCCAGTCCACCGGGCAGAGACACCCCTCCTGCCAATCACCTCAGAGGTAAAACAATCATGAGGGCAATGAATTGATCACAATTCTGGTGGGCGCAGAAAAAGAGAAATATACCAAGGAAGGTGACAGCGACTTGCCCAAGGTGGTTACGACTGTACAGAGCACGCTTAGCAAGCATCAGCGCAGTCAGGGAAAGGTTATTAAGGCGCAGGCGTGGGCGTTTTAAGGCGCTGTCAGAGGTTTGTCAATCACCAGTGATTGAGGCACTAAAGTAGGATGACCCCGCGGAGGTGTGAGGATGGACTAGAGCACGAAATTCGCAGGGATCGGGTAACCCAACAGACCAGCGACCCAGCACAGCGAAGTCGCAGCCAAATAAATAACAGAAGCCGCGACTGTACAAGTACGACTCCACACCCCAGTGAAAACCAGCCACACAAAAACACAATGCCAACAGTTGCAGGAATGCAGCAATAGAACGGCGGAAGGCCAGACTTTGAAGGACATATCACACTTCCCCAGCGAGGATTAGCAAAAAGAAAAGGCGTTGTCAACGATTAAACTGGTACACAAAAATGAGAAAGGAAAAAGGCCTCAGTTTTAGATCCTTCTGGTTCGAGGAACAAACAGCCAAAATCCGGATGCAAGCAGTTAAGAAAATCACAGGATTACAACAACTCAAACTTTGACTATGTCCGGGAACATCACAGCATTGGGTGAGAGTATTGCAGCGATTTATGGACATCGTGGCGGGTTGGGAAAACACATATTACAAGGTTTTTAGAATTTGAATAACTCCAAGGGTAGCAATATTCCTGGTCCAGCGGGGGGGCTCCCCGCGAAGATCCTCGAATTGGATTGACGGCTTCACAATGAAGACAAAACTTCGACCGAGGGGTTAAGGGGTGGCATCTTTCACATGCACCGATTCAGAACTTAAGGGTTAAAAGAATTTATTAATATATTTTTTTGACAGCGATCCAAGCATTCAATCTTCAAGATAACAGACTTAATGACGTTAATACAGTAGTTCCGTTCTAGAATAACAAGGACTCTAGGTAGACCTACAATTGACCCCTAACCTACAACAAGATTGCAGCAATGGCACAGTCCGAGTTACAGCGAAATGATTATATGTATTCATAAATTTCAGCACACAAATTAACGCAGAGGCATTAGGACCAAATTGACCAACAAGACTAAACACCGATTCAACTCAATAATTCAATCCCAAAACGCATGCAGAGTTAATTAAATGGTAAATCCTACAACATCTTATCATTAATTCAACAAGCATACCGTTGCCCCTTTCGTTTTCGCGTGTTGACCGCGCTCCCACGTTGCCGTCCTCGCTCCGTGCCACGTCCCGCGCTCCTCGCCTCTTCCGCTCGCCGACCGTGGAACGCTCACCGGTACCTCCCAGCCAAACGCGAGGGGTACTCTGCTTCCCCCATCGCCCCCCGAGCCGCAAAGGGGCCACACAAGAACCAGAAAAAGAACACTAGCGTCTCAGCTCGCCTCAACGGCTGAGCTACCACTCCCAAAACACAGCTGAGACCCACACCCAACTCCACACAAGAAAATCCGTCAAACCCCAATTCGGCAGCGTAACGTTACGCTCACCCATCATCCCCTTCATCCTTCCTTTCCCTTTCCTTTATAGCCCAAATGAGACTCACCTACTTTCTTAATTAGTAATTAATTAATTTTTAATGACAATTTCCCTTGAACGATCTCCGTCGTCCAAGTGTCGCTCATCCCTAGGATTCTC
>JZKD02S1620438.1:43809-64941 GCA_000966675.3 Picea glauca
AACTCTATGCATCATAATGAAAGAAAAGTTTTATCATCATATAAATCCAGATCACTTGCGAGCAAGTGTCCTCAAATAATAAGTTTGGTAAGTGCGTCAGAGCGGGATGTTACAGAAATGATTGTGACGGTGCTTTGGTGGCGTTGTGACTGCGTTTTAGTCGAGCCTTCGCGTAGCTGTGTAAACATGGTGTTGTAAGGATTGATAATATCATTTATGCTATATATATTATTCGAGAGACAAATTTTACCTCTGCATGTTAGGTAGAAAGCATTACCTCCAAGTTGACAGACAATGATATCAATGCCTTAGATGTGAATGTCATCGTTGCTTTAGAATGTCAGCATTGAAGGTGGATTACAGTAGGGTTTATGGAATTGATAGCGTGGCGATTCTCGTTGTGTTGACTGCATTTCCATCCATAATCTATTCAGATAGCGATTTTATTAGTCAGAAATTTCTATAGACCGCATATTGTATTGTTTTAGACAGTGATTTTTATGGACAACGCTTTGCATTTCATGTTAATTACACAGAGATACCAGTTTATGCAGTGATAACATGGAGTTCTAGACATCTTTATCTTACCTTTGATAGATAGTGAATTAATGATAGACATCACCGTAATAAGAGACAACGATTTAATAATTTGGACAATGATTTATAATCCCCTTTCATTTTAGATAAAAGGGTTGTGTAATGATGGCACCCACTTGGATTCCACCTTTTAATCACCTCGCTAATCATAAATGATGGCAGTCACCCTTGTTGTCATTAATTAAATAATAGTATTCACTTTCAATACTCCTATGATCATAATTGATGGCATTTTGATGGTGCAGGAATCCAAACAAAAATCGATGATGAACTTTAAGTTGTAAACTATCTATAACTAACTTGGTGGCTTATGGTTGTATCCACTTTAATTTCCCTTCGATGTTGTGGTTGGGGCAATCCCCCCCTTGTCACCTATGGAATGGTAAGTTCACTTTTAAAATAATGCATCACCTTAGGTGGTCGCTAACCTCAGTTGCCTTGTACGTTGTTGTCTAGCTTAGTATTTAGAGCTATCGCGCCACTATTTACGGATTTAAGCAATGCACCCAAAACTGTGGTATCAAGAGTGACATTAATAAATGAAATGCGTGAACCGAGTCAATTGAATGATGCCTTGTGCCCGAGCTTAGGATGATGCTTGTTGATTGTGGTTTAGTTTTCCAGCACAGACCATGTTGATGATTGAGGTAGATTATGAATTAGAGTTCCTGCGCGCGTAGTTAACGTAAGATATGTTGTCCTCTATCTTCTAGGCGTCGTCGTGTCTGCGTCGAGCGGGTAGTCATCCCTTTTTGATTTTTCATACTTTCGACCAGTTGCTAGATGTGCCAGTGTGTAGAGTCATTTTTGTCAGTGGCCTGAACTGCATTCGTTTGTTCATTGTCAGGTTGTGTGGTTTGACTGTGTGTCGTCATTGCTTTCCTACTTCAAACAAAAAAAAATGCACTCTTTGTGTCACTGGTATTTGTAATGTTGGGGTCATTACACCATCGTTATTGATCCAAGTCCAGAACCCCCACATAGAATTTTGTCTCATCATCCAAAATATCATCGAGAGAGAAGTACTGTTCCATTTGTGAAACCCACCTTGTCGGTTCTAACCCATCAAATTTATGCATCTCAACTTTGGGCACCTGATTCGAAGAATTGAGGGAGCCCCAAGGGGAGTGTGACGGCAATCGACCTTCCCCTCAGTGGACGGTCGTACCACCAGGACCTTCACTATCCACGGCTCGAAGAGTCAATTGCTCTTCCACTCCCTCGGGAGTTCTACCCACAGAACACTCCCTCGGCGATCTCCCCTTCGGATATCGGGAGATCGGGTCTTGCGATATCGCGAGTCTTGCAACAAAATCCCATGCAATCAAACGCCCAGACTCCGAATTCCGATCGTCAACGGTCAACCTCGGGGTATCGCTACTCGCGATGCCGAGTCCTTATACTTCAAATCCCCGAGCGCCGAAGTGCCGAGACCACGTGTTAGAATCCGCCCAGCCTCCGTGGGCCCATCGCGACTCGGGACTTCGCTATCTCTCCGCGCTCCCTTCAACTTTGAAAACGCCGACGTGCCGAAACCCGACTCCTTGGGATCTTATGTCACCTGTCTGCATTCGGATCGACGGTTCCCGCTAACTCGGGGAATCACGTGTCGAGACTTCGACGTGCATGAAACCTTTGCACTCGTTGACTCTGATTCACCGACAATCGACGGCAATTTATTCTCCCTGCGCCTGAGGTTTAACTGCCTTGCTCCTTCTCCCAGATCCAACGATCCACAAGACTTCGCGAGGCTACACGACGATTCCAAGTCGCCGATTCTCTTCCTCTATGAAGAGATCTACACTCCACCACCTTCGTCCTGTGCGACCTCTGCTGGGTCGATTCCTTCAGCGAGCGAAAAGGAACTATCCCTCCTGAGCTTTTCTTTTTTCTAACTTGGACCCCTTCAAGGATTTCTCGAACACACTCCCTGTGCTAGATCTTCAATCACTTCTGAAAGTGTTGAAGTCTTCTAAGTCCTGAGCGCCCACGTTCGCAACGACTTCAATCTCCCCCTTCTCAGACTTGCTACTGAGACTCAGATTCGACCTGCACTCACCTGCATGGCTCGAATAACTCAACCCGACTCGGAATGAATTGAGAACAAAGATTCAACTACTTAGCCGCCTCGACGCACTCTATGCGGAGGTATTCAACTGCACTCGATGCAGGAATCTCCTGGCCTAAGCAGAGAAACAATTGAAACTCATTCTCTCAGGTTTCTAACCTGATATGAAATCACGTAAGCAGCATATAACAGATAAGCATAGAAGGAAGCAAACATGCACAAGAACAATACTAACAACACACAGAGATCAAACACGTCCATGGGATTGAATCAAAGCTCTTCCTATTAATTCAATAACTGTACATGGAGGTTTCTTCATAGACTCTCTGCTCTGCTCTCTCCTCTTCTTGCTCCTATATGAATGAGAATGTATGTTACAATGATACAAGGGAGAGTGTCTATACTCCGTTTTCCCTCTCGAAAGCTAAACTGTCTAATCTACAGTTAATTATTCTATCTACTTGCATTAAATTTAAGTAAATGCCTCAGCTACCTAAGGACGAGAGCTTATCTGCTCAAGGTCCGTTACATATACAAATGCGCTTCATCACATCAATCTAATTAATGTTTGGCACCGCCATATTACAATGTTCAAAATTTTGAATGCTGGCGTTGTCTAGCTGTCTCCTCTTTCCACGCGCTGGCTCGCTTGATTGAATGAGCGATGCTCCTGCATCATACTCCTCGGCTCAAAAATTTTCATGGGCTCCTGCTCATGAGCTCGTGCACACTATGCCCATGCTTCTGTATGACTGCCTCAGTTTCCCAGCTGGCATCCTCTACTGGGCGGTTTTTCCATTTCACCAGGTATTCAAAATACTGCTTCCTCCTGGTCTTCTTACCTGCTCGTTTGTCTAGTATGCACTCTATCTCAGGCTGTTGTGCAACTGGCAATTGTTTCTGCCACTCAACCACTGGTTCCTTAGTTCCAGTGTCTACGTTATCATTCCTGTAGGGGTATAAATCCGAAATGTTGAAAATCGGAGATATCCCGATGCCCTCCGGCAACTCAAGCTCATATGCATTCTCGCCAAATTTCTTCAGAATTTTGCATGGCCCAATTTTCTTCATCTTGAGTTTGTTGTATGTTCCCCTTGGGAACCTCTCTTTTCTCAGATGCGCCAGAACCATGTGGCCAACTTCGAACTGAAGCTGCCTCTTTCTCTGATCGGCTCTGCGCTTATATTCCTGGTTTGACCTCTGCAATCTCTGCTTCACTTCCGCGTGAAGTTCATGCATCGCCTCAGCAAACTCTTCTGCTCTTGCACTGCTTTTCTCAGCCTGTTCTGACTCTCTAAGCTCAGATACTCCTCTCGGCTGTGTTCCATACAAAATCTGGAACGGGCTTCTGCCGGTACTCCGATTCACCGAATCGTTGTACGCAAATTCTGCCTGTGGCAAAATCTGATCCCAACTGGTGTGATGCTCCGTCACCAGGCTTCTCAACAGATCTCCCAAGCTTCTGTTGACTACTTCCATTTGCCCATCTGTCTGTTGATGGTAAGCTGAGGTGAATGCCAATTCAGTCCCCAGTTTCTTCCATAGTGTCCTCCAAAAGTGACCTATGAACTTCGTGTCCCGATCCGAGACTATGCTCCTCGGCAATCCATGCAATCGCACGATCTCTTTGAAAAATAAGTTGGCTATGTGCGTGGCATCGCTGGTCTTATGACACGGAATAAAGTGTGCCATCTTTGAAAACCTGTCCACCACCACAAAGATGGAATCAACTCCTCTCTGAGTTCTCGGTAATCCCAACACAAAATCCATACTGATGGCCTCCCATGGCCTCTCAAGTATGGGCAACGGCTGATAGAAACCGGTGTTCTGTTTCCGTCCCTTCGTATGTTGACATATCCTGCACCTGTCAACAAATCGTTTTACATCTGCACGCATGCCCGGCCAGAAATACGATTCGCTCAGCTTGGCGAACGTTTTGTCATGCCCAAAATGACCTGCTAAGCCTCCACTGTGCTTCTCCTTTACCAAATTCTCTCTCATAGAGAAATCTGGAATGCATAATTGGTTACCTTTGAAAAGCAACCCATCCTGGATCAGGTAGTCAATCCACGGACTCCTGTCCCTGAGAACTGGGTTCTTGGCTGCCTCGTATGCCTCGCCAAAATCTGCGTCACCTACATACATATCTTTCAGATTTTCAAAACCCAAAGTCTTGACTCTGAACTCCTGTAGCAACAAACATTTCTTGCTCAAGGCATCAGCCACCTTGTTCGCAGCTCCTGAAATGTGCTTGATCACAAATGTAAAATTTTGCATGTACTCTACCCATTTCGCATGCTTCTGATTCAGCTTCTCCTGCTGACTCACGAATTGCAGTGCGTGATTATCACTGTACATCACAAATTCCTTGGGTATGAGATAATGCCTCCACTTCTTCAATGCCTGGATGATGGCATAGAATTCTTTGTCGTACGTGGAGTACTTCAACTTTGCATCATCCATCTTCTCACTGTAGTATGCAACAGGTCTGTCATCCTGACTCAAAACCCCTCCAACAGCATACCCACTGGCATCACACTTCACCTGGAAGGTCTTTTGAAAATCTGGCAGCACTAACACTGGCTGCTCAGTTATCTTCCGCTTCAACAAATTGAAGCTCTCCTCAGCCTCGGTTGTCCACTGAAAAATTTTCTGCCGCTTCCTGACCGTATCCATCATCGCAACACTAATTCCACTGAAGTTCCGAATAAACTTCCTGTAGAAGATTTCCAATCCATGAAAGCTCCTTACCTCAAAAACATTTCTCAGTGATGGCCACTTCCTGATCACATCCACCTTCTCAGGATCCATCTTCAACTCATTTGCCGAGATCACAAAACCCAAATAAATGAGTTTTGTTTGCATGAACGAGCATTTCTTCAGATTTATCAGCAGCTTCTCCTGCTGCAGCCTTTTCATCACAATGGCCAAGTGCCTCAAGTGTTCTTCCCTGGTTTTACTGAAAATCAGTATATCGTCCAGGTACACCACCACAAATTTGCCAATGAATTCCCGCAGGACTTCATTCATCAGCCTCATAAAAGTGTTGGGTGCATTTGTCAAGCCAAACGGCATGACCAACCATTCGTACAAACCCTCGTTCGTCTTGAATGTTGTCTTCCATTCATCCCCCTCTCTCATCCGGATCTGATGATATCCGCTCTTGAGATCTATCTTGGAGAAATAATTTGCCCCACTTAGGCAATCCATCAAGTCGTCCATTCTCGGTAATGGGAACCTGTACCTGATGGTAATCCTGTTTATCGCCCTGGAGTCTGTACACATCCTCCAGCCTCCATCCTTCTTTGGGCTCAGTACTGTCGGAACAACACATGGACTAAGACTCTCCCTCACTAGTCCCTTATCCTGCAGATCCTGAACCTGCCTTTTGACTTCCTCGTTCTCCTGAGGCGTCAGCCTGTACGCTGCCTTATTTGGTAAAATTTCTCCGGGTATGAGGTCAATGTGATGACTCACACTCCGCATCGGTGGAAACGAACGAGGTAGTTCGTCCACGATGATATCAGCGAACTCTCCCAGTAGTTGTTGAATCTCCTCTGGCAAGTCGTCCACTCTTGTGCTTGTCAGGACAATTCTAGGTTTCCTGACAACAAAGAATTGTGGATCTTCATCCTTCTCCAGCTCCGTGAGAAGCTCTTTCCCACTCATGAGAAGTATCGTGCTGCTAACTTCTGGCTTCGCTTCTTTATCCTTCATCGGCAGCAACGTGTGTGATTTCCCATCCTTCTCCAAGGTGTATGTGTTCATCCTCCCGTCATGAACAACATGTCTATCAAACTGCCATGGTCTCCCCAATAATACATGACAGACATCCATGGGAATGACATCACACAGGATTTCATCCCTATAATCACCCATTTTAAAATTTACCAAGCATTGTTTTGTAACACGTACCTGGTGTCCTTTCTGCAGCCACATCACTTTGTAAGGACTCGGGTGCTTGCGTGTCTTCAGCTCCAACTTCTCCACCATCTCGGTCGAAACGAGATTATCTGTGCTCCCACTGTCCACTATGACCTTGCATTTCCAGCCCTGGGTCTTGCAAGTCGTCCGGAACAGTCTGCATCTCTGAGCTGTGTCCTCCACCTCTTTCTCGGGTTTCAAAAGGACTTTATGCACCGTTAGCGACTTTCCACTTTCGCTACCTTCTTCCTCCACGTCTCGCCTCTGCGCCTCAGCGACGTGAGATCTTCCTCCATCCATCTTCCTCTCTGGACAGTCCACGGCTTTATGACCGTCTTTACCACACGTGAAACATGTGATTACTCCTCCTCGACCTCTTCCTCTACCTTGGGTACGAGGAAATGTATTCGCGTCAGCATATCCCCCTTGCTGATCATCTTGCTGCCTCCTCGGCTCAACAATTTTCTGTCTCTGCTACGAGGTTCCACCTCTCTCAGCTCTACCCTGAGGCCTCTTCCAATCCTCCTTGGGCTTCTGTGTTCGCTCCTGAACAACAGTTTTACCTCGTGGTTGGCTTCTGCCTCGCCCTCGCTGTCCCTGCTTGCGGCTCAGCTTCTCTTCGGCCTTCAGAGCCATTTGATACGCATCCTCAACTGTTCGGATGGTCAGCATGCTCAACTCATCCTGAATGTCATACCTGAGACCATTCAGGTATCTCGCCACCTTTTCGTCATCACTCTCCCGATGACCAGCTCGGATGTTGAGCCTGTAGAATTCCTCGGTGTACTCTTTCACCGTCATCAACTTCTGTCTCAGGTTCTGCATGCGCCTGAACAGAGTGATCTGGTAATCTCTCGGAATGAACTTCGCCTTCATCTTGGCGATCATCCGATCCCAACTTTTGATCTTCTGCTTGCCTTTTGAACGTCTTTCTGCTTGCAGCTCATCCCACCATAACGCCGCATGTCCCTTCAGCTTGGTGACAGCATGTCTCACCTTCTTGTCCTCTTCGATATCCTCATAATCAAAGTAGGTGTCGAGTGCTCGGATCCATTCCAGCAACTCTTCAGCATTTAGACTCCCTTCATAAGTCGGGATGTCCATTTTTGTCTTCGAGCCCATCTTCGAAATGGATCTAATCAACCTCTCGGTTGCAGCATCCTCTGCTGAGACCTCCCCTTCATCATGTCCAGCTTCCTCTTCCATCTCGGGATCGCTGAACTCGCCTGCGTCGGCTCCTCGCCTCTGGGTGGCCTCCATATCTTCGAGTCTCGCCCTGATATCTCGTATTTGTCGCTCCATCTCTGGGTTCCCTGCTGGATGACTTGCTGGTCTACCTCTTCTCCGGGCCTCCCTGTCCTCACGATCAGGTGAGTGCCTCTCTCTTCTGGGCGGCATTATATCTCTGCTTCCCTCTGTTACCTGAAAAAAGAGAACTCCACTCCCTTTCTGAGCTCTGATACCACTCTGACGGCAACCGACCTTCCCCTCAGTGGACGGTCGCACCACCAGGACCTTCACTATCCACGGCCTAAAGATTCAATTGCTCTTACACTCCCTCGGGAGTTCTACCCACAGTAACACTCCCTCGGCGATCTCCCCTTCGGATATCGGGAGATCAGGTCTCGCGATATCGCGAGTCTTGCAACAAAATCCCGTGCAATCAAACGCCGAGACTCCGAATTCCGATGGTCAACCGTCAACCTCGGGGTATCGCTACTCGCGATGCCGAGTCCTTATACTTCAAATCCCCGAGCGCCGAAGTGCCGAGACCACGTGTTAGAATCTGCCCGGCCTCCGTGGGCCCGTTGCGACTCAGGACTTCGCTATCTCTCCGCTCTCCCTTCAACTTTGAAAACGCCGACGTGCCGAAAATCGACTCCTTGGGATCTTATGCCACCTGTCTGCATTCGGATGGACGGTTCCCGCTAACTCGGGGAATCACGCGTCGAGACTTCGACGTGCATGAAACCTTTGCACTCGTCGACTCTGATTCGCCGACAATCGACGGCAATTTATTCTCCCTGCGCCTGAGGTTTAACCGCCTTGCTCCTTCTCCCAGATCCAACGATCCACAAGACTTCACGAGGCTACACGACGATTCCAAGTCGCCGATTCTCTTCCTCTATGAAGAGATCTACGCTCCACCACCTTCGTCATGTGCGACCTCTGCTGGGTCGATTCCTTCAGCGAGCGAAAAGGAACTATCCCTCCTGATCTTTTCTTTTTTCTAACTTGGACCCCTTCGAGGATTTCTCGAACACACTCCTTGTGCTAGATCTTCAATCACTTCTGAAAGTGTTGAAGTCTTCTAAGTCCTGAACGCCCACGCTCGCAACGGCTTCAATCTCCCCCTTCTCAGACTTGCTACTGAGACTCAGATTCGACCTGCACTCACCTGCACGGCTCGAATAACTCAACCCGACTCGGAATGAATTGATAACAAAGATTCAACTACTTAGCCACCTCGACGCACTCTATGCGGAGGTATTCAACTGCACTCGATGCAGGAATCTCCTGGCCTAAGCAGAGAAACAATTGAAACTCATTCTCTCAGGTTTCTAACCTGATATGCAATCACGTAAGCAGCATACAACAGATAAGCATAGAAGGAAGCAAACATGCACAAGAACAGTACTAACAACACACAGAGATCAAACATGTCCATGGGATTGAATCAAAGCTCTTCCTATTAATTCAATAACTGTACATGGAGGTTTCTTCACAGACTCTCTGCTCTGCTCTCTCCTCTTCTTGCTCCTGTATGAATGAGAATGTATGTTACAATGATACAAGGGAGGGTGTCTATACTCCGTTTTCCCTCTCGAAAGCTAAACTGTCTAATCTACAGTTAATTATTCTATCTACTTGCATTAAATTTAAGTAAATGTCTCAGCTACCTAAGGACGAGAGCTTATCCGCTCAAGGTCCGTTACATATACAAATGCGCTTCATCACATCAATCTAATTAATGTTTGGCGCCGCCATATTACAATGTTAAAAATTTTGAATGCTGGCGTTGTCCAGCTGTCTCCTCTTTCCACGCACTTGCTCGCTTGATTGAATGAGCGATGCTCCTGCATCAGAGTGGAAATATGACTATGCTCATAATGGGAAGAAACAAAGGCCTCTAGTTGGTATTCAGGTTGCTTACCTTTGATGTGTAGGATGAGGTCATTTGGTTGCTAGGTGAGAGTGTCCATGTGTTGTGATAGGTTCTCTTCTAAGGATTCCATGCGTTGTGTCAGTTTGTCATACAAGTTGTTGACCTTATTTTCTATTTCTTCTAGGTTTTGAGAGTGTGTGATAGGGGGCATTGAGGAGGTTTATGGATAATGATACCATATTAATCAGAACATGATAAGGAGTCTGATGGGATAAGTGGAAAGTAAGGATGTCTGCAGGGGAGCAGGTCCAAAAAAATAAAAATAAAAAATAAAAAAAAAGAAGTTGAAAAGTGATAGGTATCACGATGACCAGGACAAAAAACGAACCTAATGGGATAGGTCTCAAATAATGGTACATGCATGCCCCATATTTTTTTTTTACTCCTGTGGAGTTATACTCCGATTTGAATAATACTGTAGTGGAAAAATGTGTACTAATTTTGCAAATTGAATGCAGGAGGTAAGGTTGCACGACAATAGATCTTATCTATTCCATTTATGTTGTGTTTTTGTCCCAAGGGTTAAGGTATTTAGGGTTTCTACATACAAGTGTTTTTCTTATTCTATAGCTATCTGATATACATGCGGGGTTGAACAGTAGTACTCGGCCCAATATATGAGGGTACCAACTAAGGAGGCTAGACCGTACCCTTAGTCGTACTACCCGATTACCCAGGTACTAGAGAGTATCTTCCCGAGTGTTGTTCTATGTTGCACTATAACAATCAAGAATCCAATCGATTTATCTATGGAGGGATTCAACATATCTAGGTCAATACGTATACAAGTATTTTCTGATGCACTACCACTCGAAGGGGTACCAACATGGGTTACAAGGGTGGCCAACAATGTGGGCTTAAGTACCACTTGTAGTCCCTACGTGTATGCTTCCCCGACCATGGATTTATGCATTCAACGACATATCATTGTAGCTTTGAGACCCCAGAATACGTATCTACCCTAAAAAAAATTACCCACAGTTCTTTCCCAAGAAAGAGCTCTGATACCACTTGTAAGGTCCAGATCTAATATATCAAACGGAAAACATAAATACTACAGGAAAATACCATGGAACAATAAAAATATAGAGAACCACAACCAGATAATGATACCTTTATTGATAGGAAGTTGATTTCTCTTTTCTCTTCAATGGAGAAACCTCCAATAGAGAAACTCTCTTTTACAATAATTCTCCGGAAAAATTTCATCATACCTCCTACTCTTATTCATACTAATTCTACCTTCCAAAGAACATTCTAGAGGAAGATCCTTCTAGAAGTGGAAGCTTCTATTAGGTCTTCTTACATTGACTTGTTCTCATTTATTTATGAGGCCTTATTAACTAATGCCAACCTTTATTACATTGAAATTATATAATACTCTAACTAATAACCGACTAAGATGGGTTAGGATAGGACCTTAACAACTGTAATTTACAAAGTTTCATGCTTATGGGCACTAACAGTAAGAAGAAATAAACTAGTGCACACATAAGATGATGAAGCATTTATACCCTTTTCACGTGGGCCAAATATATATTGTCATGTGCATTAATTTTCTAAATGAATTGACCTGACAAGACAACACATTGTGATTGGTACCTATGATTTGAATGAATGGACTAACTTGCTTTCATCATTTTCCAATGGATTTGGATGGCCATGAGCGACTTCCAGGTCTACATCAAACATAGTATCCATGAGGGGAAACACTTTACTATGTAATAAAGGTATATAAACATCAATTCAATTTTCAAGAAGCCTTCCATTTATGAGTCCATGAGTTGGCAATATTCACGATATGTCAACCATGGATTTATTATCTGTAATTTACTTTTATTTAACTGTATCTAATTTGATGTCTTTGCTACAATTATTATCAATATATTTAAATATGGATTCAATTTTCATGAAGTATTTTGTCTCCATGTTAGTCAATGAGTTGGTTTGGTGATATTCACGATATCTAGAAAATGGATTTGTTATGTTTATTTTATTTTATTTTATTTTTATATTCAACAACCTTTGTTGTCTTTCCTTTGCCACATGAGGTCGAGATTGAGTTATTGAAATCGAAATGTTAGATGACTTCCTCACTCCCTTTTTCAAAAGTCCAATAAATCCACAAATTATCATAGAGATCATCCATGACTAACAACAATGCACATTCATTCCACTCATCCAATCTATCCAACTTGATTGGATTAATGGGTGTCATTTCATCACTCGGTTTTTACTAATCTAATGGCCAAGTCAATTCCACCATAACCTCTCACCTTTTTTAAGAATTTGTCTTTTCTCACTTTTTTAACAATATCCACCATAAATTCGTTAAATTCCTTTATATGCACAATGCACTCTCCATCTATAAATTCTCTCCTCGCCCTCTTGGTTTTGCATGAATGAATCACAAATAGAAAAAAAAAAATCATTAATTTTTCTATCTTTGTATTCATTCGAAAATGTGAAAGATTTTGTGTGTAGATTAGTTGGTGTGTGGGTTAAATATTCTTCTCATTTCTATCTATGTTATAAAAGAGGTGAAATCAAAAACCAAATGAATAGTGTGAAGTTATAAGGTCCGAGTTTGAAGTGTTGTATAATCATGATATGTTACCAGAGGAGACAAAGCTACTATATTTCATTACATACACAAGCTGTAATTAGAGTGATTTCCCTACACATAGACAACGATAATAAAAATGCTTTCTTAACGGAAAGGTTAGAACCTTTATTTCTAGTAGTTATATTAATATTAGTTTCATTTCATTAGATTTTCTTGATTAGTTATGAAATTTAGGAACTCGAAAATTCAACAAAATGGGAAGTCGAGCATTATACCTTAACAAGGGGGCGAAAAAACTTAATAGAGTTTGGTGACAGGAAATTTCAAAATGGTGAAAGAAGAAGAATATGATAAAGATGAATATATCATTTTATGTTTAGTTATGAGTTTAGTATTGTAGCAGTAAGATGAATATATCAAATTATGTATATGAATATATTATAAAATATTACATTTATCAAATTTTAATAAAAACTGTGATAAATTTTGATAAATCTACTTTTATCAGTAATACATTTTTAAATTTTTAAATTTTAATAAAAGGTATGATAAACCTTTATAAATTTATCTTTATTACTAATATATTTTAAATTTATTATTATTATTATTATATAATCTATTTTTAAAATCATAGCTAAACTAGACATTCAATTGGTGTATAAAACCTTTTTCTCACCAGATATTTATATAAAATATTTTTATACTATCCATTTTCATGGATGTTGTTTTCATCTTAAAAATATATATTACTACTACCAATTAAACATATTAATACATTATAAATTTTTGATATATTATACTTATTAAAAAAAAATTGTAATATTCATTTTGATTGATGTTATTTGCATCATAAAAACAATTATTGCTACTACCAATTAAGCTTTCAAACACTAGCTACATAAGAAAAATAAATTTTGACTTATTAGTTCATGATTTAAAAAGTCCAACGCTTTAATAAATTTGGGGTGAACCACGGTATACCATATTATTTAATTTAAAAATATACATAAAAAAATATGAGGTATTATTTTAAATTTAAATTATTAGAAAATCAAATGATAATAAGTGGATAAATTAATTTTTTAATAATTTTTGGTAAATAATAATTTTTAGATTTTAATTATTTAAATAATTTAAAATAAGTTGAATGATTAAACGCTCTAAAATGAAGCTTAAATAATTTAAAATGAATTAAAATCTATAAAGTTTTAGTTATAAATTTGTTGAAATTTTCTTAAAAAAATTCTAAAAAGTGATGATTCTATTCTTTTATTATCTTACTACATAGAAAATTACTTTTGTTATTCAAATCCAACCTACACAATGAGACGAATTAGAGGATACAAACCCGACCTGCACAACACGACGAATGAGGATCAATAGGTGCTATACATTAAATACTAATTACAAATACCTAGACAATCTACACATTAACTAGTAATTACAAATACTTGGATGATATGGAATTGGCAACGTGTCATGAGCATATGATAAAGCAGTAGTCTAAACGTTCTACCTTTTGGGGGTTTTTTGGCCACTTTTTTCGTTTGATTTTTCCCGAAATCTGGTAATCAATGGTTGGATCTGCATATTTGAGTGGCTAACTTTGTAGAATCTGAGTGCCCTAGGGGTTTTTCAGCACGCTGAATCCATTTATGCATTCAGAAAGGCAATTTAAACAACATAAAATAGAGATTTTGTCCAAATTTACATCGTCGGGTTCCGACCAATTCCTGCTAGAAAACCCAAAAGGTAGAACGTTTAGCCAACGCCTATGATAAAGGGGAACAAGACTAAGAGGCATGTTGCAAATGCTATTGAAATCATAAGAACTGAATCTCTTTCTGACCACCAATAAAATTTTGTATGATCTGTTGCACGAAAGAGGTTGATCCCTCTCTAGGTGGACAAACAGAAATTGATTCGTCATCATCGATCCTCCATTTTGAAAAAAGTTGTCAAAGTAGAAAATTGTGTTGTTTTTGAAGTTTCCATGTTGAAGTTGTCATCCAAGGAATTTGTGAAGGGAAGGGATGACAGAATGAATAATAAATACTTCCCCCACATGATCGAATGTCACATCCACACATCGATTTCTCTTACGATGTAACTAGCAATTGCTCCCAAAGGTGCAAAAAGTATGTTGTTATAAGGTGAAAATGTTGAATTGTTTTATTTTATGAAATTGGTTGAGTAAACTAAGAACATTTAAAAAATGAAATTGGTTGAGTAAACTAAGAACATTTTGATCATATGAAGGAAATTTTGGAAATGTTTTGTTTGTTGTAATGAATCCTAATGTTTTAGGAACTGTGAAGTGTGATGTTTCTCGGAGATAAGGTGTGATGTGATATGTTGAGATCAAATTGATTTTGAATGAGAAACATTGTGTTGAAACCAAATCAAATTTGAGTTTGAGTGTGAAACAATGTGTAGCTCATTTTGAAGAAGATTTGGTGTTAATTATTTGTCCTATGTATATCACTTAAAAAATTTGTCTTTAGTGCAAATTTTCAAAAATATGTTTTGGCTTATGCTACTTCACACAAAAATAAACTTTAGTTGGTTGCGACATTTTGTCATGGATGAAATATTTTTTAGGATGTGACTTATCACATAATGTATAAGTTTCATTTTTTGTGGCATATGGCATTGCTAAAAAGTTTCATTTCAAGTGACATATCACATTTTCAAAATTTCCTTTGGTGTGACACATCACTTCCACGATATTCCACATGGTTGCAAACTTTGTCAGGTCATGACATATTGCAACGTATAAAAGTTTCTGATCGTGCAACATATTGCATCATCAACCTTTCCTTCATTGCGACACAGTGCATATTGCACCTAAAATACCTTTGGAAATTACATATCACATTGAGCAAAACTTTCCTTTTTCATGACATATCACATCGCAAAAAATGTTGTTTATGTGTGACCCACTTTCCCAAAACTTTCCTTCTAACATATCTCATCTTCCCAAATATTCCTTTTTCAGGACATATTGCATCATATCAAAGTTTCTTTCTACATGACACAACGCACTTTCTCAAACTTTCCTTCATTGTGGCACAATGTGTAGCACACCGAAAATGCTTCTAGCTGTGACATTACATCGATCCGAACATTACTTTTTTGTGACATTTGAAATCATGAAAAATTTTGTTTCTGTGTGACACATTGCACTTTCTCAAGCATTCCTTCATTGTGAGAAATGTCAAATTTCTAAAATGGTATTATGTAAAGTGGTTTTAATAACAAGAGGAAACCAAAACCTTTTAAACTAAAAGCATGGCCACTTCTTCATCCAACAGCCACCAAGATCCATAGAAGTTTTGGACTACCATACTTATCGCATTTGGAAAACTTGCAAAGATTTCAAGAGGAACCATGAACAATATAAATATTTATGATCCAAGAAGTTGAGTGAGTGAACTTCTTCAATTTGGATTTGTAATATTATAGAATGTAAAGGAGCTCTTGATTTCAATGTATTTGAGTGGTTGCATCACTAGAAAATAGGTTCTTCATAGGATTTTTTGGATTTTGCATCTTCTGCTACATCTCTCGATGGTCAATCTGCCAATTTGTTTTTTTTGGATCTTAAGATCCCATGGGGAGGTTTGTATATAACTCACCAAGGTGTTGAGAAGGAGTTACATGTGCAATGCATAGGTTTCCACATTATTTCCTTTCATGCATTTCCTTTCGTGCGGCATATCGCATCACTTGGAAGTTTCCTCTCATGTGACAAAGGAAGTGTGCATCCTTCCAAAATAAAGTGTAGGCACATGAACCAAAGTTCCAAGTCTGTGAATGAGGACCAAAATTTCAAAATTTATTGTTTAAATATAGAATAAAATCAATAATGTCATTGTACTTGTATGTGCATATTTGAAGGACTTGAAATAAGAAAAAAAGGAGGAATGTTTAGGATAATTTATCTTACGTACATTGGGCTTACAATGATTTAATGCCACTTCTAACATCCATAAATTTTCATCTCCCTTGTATCAGATGCTATCATAGAAATGTCATGGTTAGTTAAACATGTTTAAGTGTGTTGAAGATTAATTATTTCTAACTAAAAGTAACTATGGTTGAGTATGATGGTTGAATTTGGTTGAGTAGAGATCATAATGGTCAACTATGGTTGATTGTAGGTTGAGTTTGGTCAAATTTGGGTAACAATGGTTGACTATAGTTGATCATGTTTGACTATGGGTGATGATGGTTGATTATAGTACACCTTCTGGATAGGGCTAACAATGGTTTACTATTTTTGACAATAATTAACTTATGTTAATTACAATTCTTAATGGTTCAACATGGTTGATTGTAGATTGAGTATGGTTATCTTAGGTTGATTGTGGTTAATTATAATTTATTATGCATGATAGTGTTTAAATATGGTTAATTTCTTTTTAGTGTGAAAAAATTAATAATAAATACTTCCCTCACATGATCGATGTCACATCCACACATCGATTTCTCTTACGATGTAACTAGCATTTTCTCCCAAAGGTGCAAAAAGTATGTCATTATACGATCAAAATGTCGAATTGTTTTATTTTGTGAAATTAGTTGAGTAAACTAATAGCATTTTAAAAATGAAATTGCTTGAGTAAACTAAGAACATTTTGATCGTATGAAGGAAATTTTGGAAATGTTCTCTTTGTTGCAATGAATCCTAATGTTTGAGGAAGTGTGAAGTGCAATGTGTCACATAGATAAGGTGTGATGTGATATGTTGAGATCAAATTAATTTTGAGTGTGAAACATTGTGTTGCAACCATGTAAACTTTGAGTTTAAGTACGAAACAATGTGTAGCGCATTTTGAAGAATATTTGGTGTTAATTGTTTGTCTTATGTTTATCACTTAAATTTTTTTGTCTTTCATGCAAATTTTCTAAAATATATTTTGGCTTATGCTACTTCTCACAAAAATAAACTTTTGTTGGTTGCGACATTTCTCATGACTGAAATATTTGTTAGGATGTGACTTATCACATCGTGTATAAGTTGCATTTCATGTGACATATTGTATCGCTAAAAAGTTTCATTTCATGCGACACATCACATCTTCAAAACTTCCTTTGGTGTGACATATCACATCCACGATATTTCACATGGTTGAAAACTTTGTCAGGTCATGACATATTGCAACACATAAAAGTTTCTTTCGTGCAACATATTGCATCATCAACCTTTCCTTCATTGCGAAGAAATCCATATTGCACCTAAAATTCCTTTGGAAATGACATATCGCATTTCTCGAAACTTTCCTTTGTCATGACATATCACAATGTAAAAAAGGTTTTTTTTTTCGTGACATGTTGCGCTTTCCCAAATCTTTCCTTCTAACATATCTTATCTTCCCAAACTTTCCTTTTTCAACACATATCTCATCAGGTCAAAGTTTCTTTCTACATGACACAACGCACTTTCTCAAACTTTTCTTCATTGTGGCCTAATGTGTAGCATACTGAAAATGCTTCTAGTTGTGACATTACATCGATCCGAGCTTTAATTTTTCGTGACATATGGCATCACAAAAAGGTTTGTTTATGTGTGACACAATGAACTTTCTCAAGCATTCCTTCATTGTGAGAAACACAAAATTTCTAAAATGGTATTATGTAAAGTGGTTTTAATAACAAGAGGAAACCAAAACCTTTTAAACTAAAAGCATGGCCACTTATTCATCCAACAACCACCAAGATCCATGGAAGTTTTGGACAACTATACTTATCCCATTTGGAAAACTTGCAAAGAGTTCAAGAGGAACCATGAACATTATAAATATTTATGATCCAACAAGTTGAGTGAGTGCACTTCTTCAATTTGGATTTGAAATATTATAGTGTGTAAAGGAGCTCTTGATTTCAATGTATTCGAGTGGTTACATCACTAGAAAATAGGTTCTTGATAGGATTTTTTGGATTATGCATCTTCTCCCACATCTATCAATGGTCAATCTACCAATTTTTTAATGTTGCATCTTAAGCTCCCATGGGGATGTTTATATATAACTCGCCAAGGTGTTTAGAAGGAGTTACACGTGAAATGCATAGGTGTCCACATCATTTGCTTTCATGCATTTTCTTTCATGCATTTCCTTTTGTGCGGCATGTCGCATCACTTGGAAGTTTCCTCTTGTGTGACAAAGGAAGTGTACATCCTTCCAAAATCAAGTGTAGGCACATAAACCAAATTTCCAAGTGTGTGAATGACAACCAAACCTTCAAAATTTAATATTTTAAATATAAAATAAAATAAATAATGTCATTGGACTTGTATGTGCATATTTAAAGGACTTGAAAGAAGAAAAAATTGAAGAATTCTTAGGATAATTTATCTTTTGTTGGGCTTACAACCATTTAATGCTACTTCTCACATCCATAAATTTTCATCTCCCCTGTATCAGATGCTATCATAGAAATGTCATGGTTGGTTAAACATGTTTAAGTGTGTTAAAGATTAATTATTGTTAACTAAAACTGACTATGGTTGAGTATGATGGTTGAATTTGGTTGAGTAGACATCATAATGATTAGCTATGGTTGATTGTAGGTTGACTTTGGTCAACTTTGTGTAACAATGGTTGACAATAGTTGACGATGTTTGACTATGGGTGATGATGGTTGACTATAGTAGGCCTTTTGGATGGTGCTAATGATGGTTGATTGTTTTTGACAATAATTAACTTAGGTTCATTATAGTTCTTAATGGTTCAACATGGTTGATTGTAGATTGAGTATGGTTATCTTAGATTGATTGTGGTTAATTATAATTTATTATGCATGATAGTGTTTGGCAATGATTAATTTTTTTTGAGTGTATCAAAGATTAATTATTGTTAACTGAAAGTGACTATGGTTGAGTATGAAGGTTGAATTTGGTCAAGTAGAGATCATAATGGTTAACTGTGGTTTATTGTAGGTTGACTTTGGTTAACAATGATTGACTATGGTTGAAGGTGGTTGGATATGGTTGACTATAATGGACCATGTTGATAAGGTTTATCATTTTTAAGTATGGTTGACTATTATTGATCTTGTTTGACTATGGCTAATTGTTGTTGATAATAGTTAACTTTGGTACATTAAGGTTATTAACAATTAAGTATGGTTTATTGTATATTGAGTATGGTTATCCTTGGTTGATTGTGATTGACTATAAATGATTATGGTTGAAAGTGTTTGACTATGGTTAAACATGTTTGAGTGTGTCAAAGATTAACTATTGATGAGTAAAAGTGACTATGATCGAGTATGATGGTTAAATTTGGTGGAGTAGAGATTATAATGGTTAACTAAGGTTGATTCTAGGTTGACTTTGGTAAAATTTGGTTAACAATGGTTGACTATAGCATGTTCTTGAATTTTATTTACATTGGCTAACAATCATTGAGTATAGTATGTGGTTAATTTTGGTTTAGTTTTGTTTACATAATCTTTGATGAGTGTCGTAATGTGACATAACCATTGATGAACAATGTGATGTGACATAAGCCAACCAAGATGAACGTTGCAATGTGACATAACCCTTGATTAATATCACAATGCAACATAACCATTGATGAATGTTGCAATCTAGCATAGCCCTTGAGGAATGTCAAAATGAGACATAATCCTTAATGAACATTGCAATACAACACAACCATTGAGGCATAGAGTAATACAGCATGAGTCAATGAAGATGAATTCTATAATGCAACATAACAACTAAGGAATGTCACGATGAAATATAATAACTTTGCACAAAGTTTTCCTTAGCGGGACATCTTGCAGTTGCTTAAAATTTCTATTTCTACAAAACATAAAGGAAAAAATGTCCTTTTAAAGGGGGCACATAACTATTTGACTGTGACAAGTTTTAGTTTTGAAAATTATGAAAGAAATTATATTTTGTATTTTCATTTGGGTTGGACCTCGTCAATCCAAAATTTTGTTTTCGCATCTTCCAGAAACTTGAATGATTTAGAGAAGTGTATTAATGAATTTTTATAATTTTCATTCTATAAATAACTCTAGGGTGGAATCACGAAGGTGGGTTACACTTTCGTGACAATCTGGTCTCCAAAATTTCGGAAAACCAACTTTCGGCCGAACTCAATATATTTTTCAGCCGAAAGATATATTTTTCGGTCGAACTATTGCTCGGCCGAAAAAATAAACGTCAAATCGAACGGACCCATAACTGGGCCCTCGATTTGCGTGAAGAAATTTGGTCGGTCGGATATTTTTTTTCCGTCAACAAGTTTTCGGCCGAAAGGTCTTTCGGCCGAAAGATGTTTCGGCCGAACAATATTTCGGCCAAAAAATAGTTCGGCCGAAAGATGTTTTATATAATTGCCACACATCGATTGTCATTGTTTGGAAATTTTTTTGTTTGCATTGGCTGTGTGAGGCTCTGTGTCGAGGGCGTTGTGAGGCTGTGTGTGAGGTCCTGCGTTGTCGTCGAAGTCGCCGAAGTCGTGGGAGCAGTGGAAGCAGGGGACGCCGAGGACACCGAGGTCGTGGGAGCTGTGGACATCGTGGAGGAATTTCGAGGTATGTTTTCGTTCGTTTCGGTTTCCATCTGCGTATGAAATGCATATATTTCCATCTGCGTATATAAATCCATCTGCGTGTATATTTCTATCTGCGTATATTTCCATGAAATGCATATATTTCCATCCGCGTATATTTCCATGAAATGCATATATTTCCATCTGCGTATGAAATGCATATATTTCCATCTGCGTATGAAATGCAAGTATTTCGTATATTTATCGTTTCGTTTCGATTTATCGTTTCGTTTTGTTT
>JZKD02S1620438.1:64951-92383 GCA_000966675.3 Picea glauca
AGAATAAGAATTAATATGATCATGAGTGGAAATTTTCTCCTCTTTATCTTCTGTGCAAAAATCACCATTAATTTATAACTAATTATATAGTGTAGGATTCATTCCAAAGTGATCCAGAACACATGATTGCATAGCATGATGATAAAAAATATCATGGTACAAGGAGTAATATGTACAAAAATTGAGGAGACGAAATGCATCTCTTGAAATGATAGGTATATGTGTTTTGAATTGTGGTTTTGTTCCTTTTCCTTGAATAAACTCATCAACCTCTGTTGTATCTCTTTTAAAGAGTACGTGATCGTTTATAAGAGACAATTTGGTTCATTGTGTAAGGAAAAATGTGAGAGAAAATCACTAGAGATAGATGGTTGATTAATAGTCTAACTAATGATGTTGTTTCCTACTGATTGATCATGCAATTTTTCAACTAAATTAGGGGAAGTTTTATCATCCACATGATTATCAACTTTACATTTAGTCTCTTTTACTTCATAAACAATTATAAAATATATGAGAGTGTGACAACTATCCTTTTTTAAAGTCAAGGTTCCTTCCTCAACAGGAGGAGACATTGTTGGAAAAGAGTTATTAGAAGTGACAATTGCATTTTGTAAAATATGATGTTGCTCCTCATCTTCCAAAATGAAAGAAGTTGACAAAAATTGTGGTGCTTCAAAGTCTTCAATATCAAAATGAAAATTGGAACCATCTTGAGGTTGAATATTAGTACTCAATTTAGATTGGTTAACAATTAATCAATCTTTCTTTTCTGAGAGATAAACGAGATATTGAAACCATTCATCAATAAGAGGAATTTATTTCAAAGAGAATCTAGTACAAACATGTATCAACCTAATTGCAAAATCATTGAATGATTCATCATTTTCTTTCCTTAAGCAACTTAATTCTTCAACTAATTCATCGTAATCATAATTGCTAAAAACTGATAAAAACTCAATTACAAACTCAAACCAAGAATGGATAGAATTAGCTCAAAAGGATTCAAACCAATATTTAACCCAACCTCGAAAAGTGAGGGAAAACAACCTACATATGAGATTGAGATCAGTGATCTTATTCTTTAAGCACTTAAAACCAAATTTAGAAATATGGTCTACTGCATATGTGTTCCCTTCACCATCAAAGGTGATTTTTGAAAAGAGAACAACTATGTTGTTGGGAATAACTGATAATGAGATATTTAGAGCATGTTCCAACACAGTGATTTGGGAAGGAGCCATGAAAAATTAAGAAATTCAATAGATTGACTCCAAATAGTTAGCTTGTCATCTAACTTGCCTTCTAGTGCATTATAAGATGATAGAGAAGAATTTATAAATTTGGAATTATGACAGGATGAGGGGTGAAACATTTAATCATTAAATTTCCCTCGGTCCTCCTTCTAGCACCATTTGTTGACGGACGTTTATGACACACCATCAATAGGAAGGATAGATTTGGTCTGAGGTTATCTATTTAACTCAAGTCGTTTGTTGTGATCTAACCTGATGGGTTTAATGGATCGGTTAGCCAACTAGGGTCTTAAAAATAGCAAAAGGAAATAAACTAACTAAAGAAAATATTATAACAATCGACACAATAATTACAAATGCTTATCTAAGAATGTGAATACAAATGATTATAAACACTTTATATATACAATTTACAAGGTTTGCATGAAATCTTGCGAAAATAATTGTTTGAAGACGTTTCTGAACAAAATCAAATATAAACAATGTTCTTTCTAATGTTTAAAAAGATTACACTAATAAATATTAAGTGAAAACGATTGAAACAATAACACAAAAATAGTCAAAGCTAATTAATGCAATCATCGTTTCATTCATATATAAACAACTCTGAATAAAAAAAACAATGCATCTACTAACCTCTAACTGATCAATCATAATAAACTAAGTTCATTTTCCTGCGTTGTATGAGCTCCTATTTGTCTTGTATTAAGAGGAAACCTATGACAAAGACAAATATAAAACTTTGTGAAGAAATTCAACGAAGCATTTCATGCTTTGGAGTAAATTTAAAACAATAGAAAAATGACTAATTAAATATCAAGTGACCTCAAGATGACCAAAACTGATCTAGGTGGATATCGGTGGCCACCCACCTTCTCCAACTAGCCCAAAACATGTTTCTGACAATTTTGGCAATTTACTATTTTTAGCAGGTTTTAACTTTCGGGGCCATTTTGAGGGCCTAAATGAAGGTTTTTCGAGATCGAGGTTCTCAATGATATTTGAAGGCATAATTGATCCCTCAAAATGAATCTCCTCGATGATACCTTTCCAACAAGCTATCACACGCCTAAAATGGAGATCGTATGCAAAAGTTACGACCCTGGGAAGTTGATGCACCAACTTACCCAAACGGGACCCACATGACTTTTGACGCTTCATCTCCTAGGGTTAGGTTTTTGGATGTCTAGGACTTTTGGCATTCTCTTTTATTGTAAAAGGGCCTTTGGAGCCTCATTGTAATCATCTTCTTGCGAATGCGAGTAGCTGTCACATCTCTTCTCAGAGATAAGCTGGCACCATTCTAGTGAGTCTTTCACTCTGTATTTTTACAGTCTCTGTACATTTCTTTCATTAATAGAAATCGTGTATTGTTGTATCTCTATGTTTATGGTTGCATCTCTGATATATTTCTGTTATATTACTGGATATACGCGATATCTCTGTGCATTTCTTTATTATATCTCTGCTCTCATTTCGTGCCAAAAATAATCTGGATCAAAAACTAAGGACGAAAGAAATCTCAATCCTAAGCATTGACGATATCAATCATTTAATAGTAGAAGTAAACTCAAACATAACTAAATGATTGATTGTTCACAAGTACAAACTGAACCAACAGATCATGGACGAAATTTAAATATTTAACGATATGAAATATCATTATGAAAACAAGACTAAAGCTAAGTCAACAATAATAACATCTTATAACATAGAAGTAATTGGAGAATAAAATGAAACAAGCATTGCACAATTCATACAGGTCTAAAGCCAATAGCGAACTGCTTTCCCGTATAACTTCAAAATTATATGTCCATAATGTAATCCAGAAAAAGTTGTCCTTCACACTAAACAACAACTACTATTTAAACATGTCTTGGATCAGTAACCTCTTATCATACAAGATAGAGGATGATACCTGAATATAAGTTTTCTTTACAAAAATAGAATAACAAAGGAACACTTTTGTAGGAGTCCTTACATCAAAAAATAATTACATAAATGACATTGTTTTATAAAAATGAGAAATTACTAAGCTATGGAGCGCATAAATCCATTATTTATTCTCCTTGAAAATAGCATCATAAACTGTTGTTTTCCTGAAAATTATAAAACAAAATAGAATGTTAGATAACAATACAAACTAATACTTTCAAATAGACTAGCTACAAAATCTTATGATTCTATAGCTAGTCTTAAATTAAAAAATAAAATCAAAAAATAAATATATATGTTTTATTTTTCCAACATAATCAAATAAAAAAAAATCAAAACAACTTATTACCCTCTCAGAGATTAGACAAAGAAGCATCTAACAAGTCTAAATTTATGACAACATTGAAGTTCATTGAGTTCTTAATAACCACATTACCATCCCGTTTAATCCGTTTGTTTTCCCTATGAGTATTGGATTGAACGTGTGCTTTCAATTCATCATTCTCCCTCTCAAGCAAGTAGTTTCATTCTATCATTTTGTTTAACTGTGCTTGGAGATAGGTAATATCCTTGTAGTATCACTCAACCAAATCCATACATTTTTCACAGTGAACTGGTTGTATGGTAGGTAGAGGTTGAGTCTGTTTTGCAGAGGGCGCTTTGGTATGTTCTGTAATTTGCTCTAGATTGTACCATATACCAGAGAATCCTTCTTGTTTATTTAGGAATGGTGGGAGATTAGCAACGAAATCGTACTATATAGCATCAATATCGATTTTGTTTCTCAAGAACTGGGCATCTACATCTTCCTGAGCAAGAAATTTATCAATATCATCATCGGACAAGTGATCATCGACCTCGATCAGTGAGATCAAGCTCAGATGATCTCGCTGAATATTTCTTAAACTTCTGGATAAAAGCCTTCCTAGTCTCTTGTTTGAAAAAATCAAATATGAATTTCTTTGTTCCTTATGTCTGTGATTTTTCTTGACAACCGATTCGTTTGGGACAACTCGAATAGGCTCATAAGTAGGAACATAATAAACCATGTCCTTTAACACATCTAAATCCTCCTCTAATGATTTTTTGGGCATGAAATCACATCGTGGATTTTTTCCAAATGGGTTCTGAATAGCAACATAGGTTCGATCTATGGCCACATGGTCTTCTTGTGGATCAACACACAAGTTTTCGATAGCAGGGTTAGATAAACATGGGTTGGGGTTTTTATTTACGTGGAGAGATGATTCTACTACATTCTTGGGTAGAGAGAAATTATTTCTAAAGAAGAAATATTCCCAAGTATCCCCATTCTTGGATAGATGCAAACACACACGAATTTGCAGAAGACCATGGTGAAAAAGGCTTGACACTGGGTTAAACTTTTGTCTCTAATCAATCTTAGACATCTTCTGTAGACTCATAAACAGATAGAAAGGCATATTTAACTTGAAATCCAGAAAAACCATCAGCAAGAGAATGTGGTACAAGAAAACCAAGCCATATATACCTTCACAAGTTATGAATTGCTTAAGAATTAGAAGATGGTCATGCCATTGGGGTATGGAGTGAGTAATTAGTGTACCTTTTGGGAAGAACCTCAATTTCTTAGATACCATGAGAAAATTCCAAGGCACACGTTCAATTTTGCCATTTTTGAACCATCGTTGTCCCTCCTGGGATAATCCTGTAGCTTGTGTTATGGAATCCTAGGTCACTTTGAGTTGCAGATCCCCAATCTTAACCTTGAAGCCATCAAAATACTGAGTGAAATCCTGGGCCACAGTGAGGTTATAACCCTCAAACCTTCTGATGAAAATGTCCCAGCCATGTGCCACAATATCGCATACGACATCGTCATGAGCGAGGAGGGCTTGCAAACTATTGGGTTCAATTATTACCAAGGGATCCATGGGTACTATCACATAGACACAACAAGGGTAGCGAGAGGTAGGTTGTTTTTTCCAACACACAAACAACAATAAGAGGTCTATAAAATCGGGAGAGGACCGATACCTAAGGACTCGAGAGGATACCATCACTGACAATTTGAGCTCTGAGTGGGTAATAACCAGAAGACGCGCATGATACTAAACCATTTTTTGAAATGAATACTAAACTCAAAAACCACTACTTACCTCCTCCAACAATGAATGTGAGTCTGATTTATGCAAGACAAAAGGGTGATGTGGAATGTAAGTACGCCAGTCCTGTACTAGAGTGATAAGATCGTGATATGACTAGTAAGAGCAAAATTCATATTTCGAATTTAACCAAAGGTTCTACGCAATGAAGCATATATCAAATGTAAAAATCACATAATCAAAAATAAAATCGACTAAGTCATGTCTCCAAAAGTGTATGAATCAAATGTTATGATAATGGATCAACGAATGGAAAAGATAGGCTTACAAGATTTTAAGTTTATAAAAATATAGATTCCCTTCAGGTGTAATCCCTTTTGCAAAAAGAACCAAAGAAATCAAAAATTGTATAATGATTACTCAAGACAAACTTTTGCTCTAATTCCATGCTTTCAGTCATGAAATTAAACAAAACAAATGATAGATTAAAAATGAAAAACTCTTATACTCAACGAGGCCAAATGAATCTCTCCAAAGCCAAAAGACAGCAAATTTTGTAAGGAGAAGGAGGAAGCTACAAAAAAAATCTATCCCTTGGCGACATAATAAAAATTGACAAGAGTTGTTGGCTGCCAACACAATGGTAAGAGATTGATGTGGCAAGATCCAAAYGAARCAATGTTCRTYGAACAGATATGAAYRCTAGAGAGGGTTCCATACATCCACTTCTRTAAGAGGTTATCTATAAGAAATCAATGGTTCAKATCACYRCAATGGTCCTTACATGTCACATCAAGAMATGGATTTTTGTAGGGAAACRMCTTAYRACGTAATTAATAAATTAATTAWTTGTTTTAATTTTCTTAAATTYAACACCGTTGGATTAAATGCAAAGGTATKYRAATGGATATTGGTTTTGGTCTATTGATTCRYGATAGAATATTAGCTCATGGAATGTTTTAAAACACTCATCCATCAAATTTAATTTAAAAGAATATTTAATTTTTAGATGTTTATCCTAAAACCCTCACTGAATTATTTAATTTTTGTATGYCCATCATAAAATGATTACTAAATTAATAAAAATCTAATTGATATGTTGATGTAAATYGCAATTTCTTAATTCAAAATTACACCTTAGAGAGGAAGACAAACAAAACGTAATTAAAAATTTAATTAAACATCCCATTGATAGGTGGATGTAAATTGCAACTTCTTAATTCAAAATTACTGCCTTGGAGAGGAAGACAAACTAAATCTAATTAAAATATTAATTACAACCAGCCTAATAATAGAGATTGATGTGAGGTGTGAATTTGTTCTTTTATGTAAATATATTTATATTTATCGTACTGATAGAGATTGATGTATTTTCTTTTAAAGTTGCACTAAGCAAAAGTGAATCAGGTCAGCTAACATGATTAGAGTTAAAATATATATATAAGATATTTAGTACTACTAGGCATCCGAAATAAACTTGAGGGAGGGACCCCAGGAGGAAGATGGCTTTCAAATTCTGGTATTGGCAGGATACCTATTTTAGTAGTTTTTTACTATAACGATTGTGAAACATGGCGGATTTCCAGTTTTAGAAACTGGATAACCAGGGTATTGGAGTGTGGATCCTTGTACTAACATTGCTAGCATTTGATTCTCATTCTTTTGATAGATGTTTCTTCCATCTTTTTCATATTTTTGGTTCTTTAGGTAGGTGTTTGTGTGTCCACTATTTGGTACCTCTATTTTAGCGATCCTTGTGACAGTAATGGACTTTAGACTTGCTTACTGTTACATGCTAACCCTGGGCTTATTGTTTACTCTATGGGTGAGTTACCCTTTTGGGTAACTATTCCAAAGTCTTGTCTTATTATTATTTTTGTCGTAGCATCAGGAAATTGTGTTTCAGGTGGTTAACTGTAAAGTCCTCTCCAAGTATTGACATTTACTCCTCCGAGTATTGACATTACTCCCCTTATCTCCTTGGAAACCGGGGTTACCCTCATCCGTTGATCTCGGTCTTCGGATTCAGGTGATCATTAGTGAAGTCCATATGGCACTTAGTCGATTGGAGATGATTAATAAGGAAGTAAATGCATTATTAAATGAGCTAGAGGACACATTTTGGCAGGTGGCTAGTGATACTTCTAGATTTATTGGACAGACCTCTATTAGTACTCTTCCTGGTAGAAAATTTTTCTCTGTGAAGCCTTCTAAACCGAGCCCTGATATTGGTAAACTCTCAAGTTTTGCACCTACTTTGGATACGTTTTTACCTTCTGGTGGTTTTTCTTTGAGAGAGGTAAGAAACCTAGTGTCAGGGTGTAACTTCCAGAAAAGGGAGGGAAGCTCGGCTTTTTTACCTTTGAGTCTCAAAGCTAAGAGTGTGGCTACTATCCACAAGGGACATAGACGATGGGTGGAAAAAAAATTGGTAAAACGAATGGTCCTAGGCTCCAATATTGGCCTGGAGGACACTTGTCGGTTGGCCCTTTGTGGGATGGTGGGTAGATTTGCCTACAATAATTTGAGTGTAGCGAATTTTTTTGTCTTGTTAGAGTGGACTTGGATACGTGTCATTGGTTATGTTCCAGAAATGTTTTTCCTAACTAAAGGATGGTTAGGGTTCATGTGCAACTTTTTTGAGGATGTAGCTATTTTGTTAGAGGGGACATGGGTAAATGGCACAAATAGTCTCATGCTCAAAAAGTGGAGGGTTGATTTCAACCTAGAAAATGAATACTTCTCCTTCCACCATTTCTGGGTTTTGTTACCAAGACTCTCATTGTTCTTGTGGAATGAGGGGGCACTGTTGGAGATAGGAAATGCACTAGAAAAATTCTTAATGGTGGATAAAGTCAATCTTGGATCTTCTGCCCACAAAGTGTGTAAGGTTTTAGTAGAATTAGACATTCACCGGAGATTGCTAGAGACTATAGATATTGAATGGAGAGGTTTACACTTTCATCAAAGTTTGGATTACCTTGGTATCCCTTTTCAGTGAAGCTACTGCCAGAGTACATCACACCTCAGGAGAAATTGAAAAGGTATAACTGCTGATGATTTGACATAGGATGATATGTTTCAGTATTTAAGTGAGCCTGACTTATCATTGGAGACGGACTTTACTGGCTTTGCAATGCCACAACCTATTGGTGAAGACAACAGTCACAAGGAATTTCAAAATTCAGTGTTGGGTAAGCTTCTAACTCATTGCCCTATATTTTTCAATTCCTTGTCTGTTTGGGAAAGAGAAGTTGTAAACTCATCAGATTGGATTCAAAGGTAACCACGAAGGTCTCTCCTTATCTCTCAAGAGTTAAGGACTATAATGGATTATCGGTCCAGTCTTCGGGTAGCCCTGATATTCTGTGTTCTGACCCTGTTACCTTTCCAACTACGATTCCTAAGTCCAACTCAGTCAGCATTTCTTCCACAGGACATAAGGTAAACTGTTGTAATCCTTCTATTGATCTAGTCGCACAAACTACTGTACCTAACTCCTTCCAGTCTTCTCCAATATTTTTGAACAATCCTATTTGTCCTCCTGGCTATAGGGAACCCAAGGAGGGGGAAGTGACGCAACCCTCCTAACCCGCAGGCCATAATTCCACGTACACAGGATCACTCTTTCCCTTGGCCCCAAGAGCTCTCGACTAGCTCTTCTATTTCCCCTTCACGAAATCTGCACCTACAGCAAAAACCTCGCGGGATTCCTTCTTCGCGCTTCGAGAGATCGGACTTCACAATTTCAGGAATCCTATAGTCAAGTGTCTTATCTCTCAGAACCCCGAAACCTGAATTTCCGAACTCTGATGTTCGTTCACCAAAATAAATCAATGGTTGTGATTCCCTGCTTGATCCAATGGTTAGTGCAATTTTTGCGTATCAGAAGTTTGAGACTTTCGATACCAAAATCTCTTGTCGACGCAAACTTTGAATTCCCGAATCCCGTTATCAATTTCGGCTATTCATTTTTTGTGAGTTCGCGAGTTGAGATGTCATGCAAATATTCTCCACGACCTCTGAAATCCCGACTTTCTACTCTTTGAAATCTTGAAATATCAACCCTCGACACGATTCCCGGCGTTGGTCCCACAACAAGACTTTCCACCTTTTCGGGACTTCACGCTTTGCGAGTCTTAATGTAAATATTTCGGGACTTCAATCCTTGAAACCCTAAAATGGGAATCCTCGGGTAAATCCAATAGCCCTTGTTGGCTTGAATCTACGGCACTGCCTCTCTTGAGCTTGAACCCTTTGAAAACACTCTCTGTAAATCCCCTACTCCTCTGTGAGATCTCGTGGCTCGTGAAACTTTGTGAATTATCCACGGAGAATTTCGACCGTCCATTTCTCTTCCTTCTCAAGGACTTCTGCAGCTTTTTACCAAAGTGCTTTCCAACGGTACTTAACCGCCTGCGACACAAACTTGTGACGCCTTCTTAATGATCCAATGCATGAACTTCCTGTACTTCTCTTCGACAATTTTGAAGGCTTTATCCTTCCTGAGCTTTTTCCAACTTTGAATCTTAAGGAAGACTCCTGCATGCACTCCTTGCGGAAAATTCCTCAATTCCTCCAAGGGATTGAAGTCTTTCGACTCTGCGCACTCTCTGCAGTAGCAGTCTCTTAACACTTCACTCAAGTTACAAAACCTGAAACTCTACTCAGCCTGTGCACACCTTCCACTACTCCTGTGCTCAAATTGCACTCTTGTGAAAATGAGGGCAATTGTTATCTCTCCTAAGCTTTCAGAGATGAATTTTGACTTCTGTCAATGCACACCTTGCGGACAACTCCACTACACTCCTTGTAGGAATTTTACCCACTCAGACAGAGAAACAATTGAAACTCATTTCTTACTCTTCCTCTCAGATCCCAAACATTCAACAAGAAATCATTCATACATAGCATAAAAGAAATTGCAAGATGGAAAGAGTAAAGCATTCATGAGCATAACATTCAATAATGCATACACAGAGAATATGTGGACACCATGAATCTGAATCAAATCCTTTTGTATTAATCCAGAACTTCTGTACATGGAATTCATCCACACAGCTCTCTTCTTTTTCTCTTCTATGCTCTTTTCTCTTAATTGGCATCCTCCTTTACAATACACAATGAGGGTGTCTATATCTCGTTTTCCCTCTAACTCCTAAAAATGTCTAATCTAGGAATTCAATTCTACCTACCTTCATTAACTACTATAAATTCCTTCTATATACTATGGACGAGAGTGAATCGCTCAATGTCCTTTTACATTATACAAGTGTGCCTCCACTTGATGACTTCATTAATGTTTCAAGACATTTTCAAAATTTGCGCTGGGTGCTTTTCTAGTTGTCTTTTTATCTCCACGCTGGCTCGCTTGAGATGCTCCTGCATCATACTCCCTCGCTTGACAATTTTCATGGGATCCTATCCATGAGCTCGCGCACGGTCTGTCCATGCCTCTGGATCTCTTCTTCGTTCTCCCAGCTGGCATCTTCGACTAGATGGCCCTTCCATTTGACCAAATACTCAAAGTATTGCTTTTGCCTGGTCTTCTTGCTAACCCTTTTGTCCAGTATGCGCTCCATCTGCGGCTTTTCTTCAACTGGCATTTGTTTTATCCACTGAACCTCTAGTTGTTCATTTCCTGCTTCCTCAGCTTTATAAGGGTACAAATCTGAGATATTGAATATCATAGAAATTCCAATCATCGGGTAATTCAATCTCATATGCATTCATCCCAAATTTCTTCAAGACCTTGCATGGTCCGATTTTCTTCATTTTCAGTTTATTATATGTTCCTCTCAGGAACCTTTCCTTTCTCAAATGTGTGAGGATCAAATCGCAAACTTCAAATTGAAGTTGTCTTTGGTGTTGATCTGCTCTCCGCTTATATTCCTGGCTTGAATGTTGCAATTTCTCCTTCACCTAGCTGTGAAGTTATTTCATCGCCTCTGTGAAATCTTCTGCACTAGCGCTCCTAGTCGCAGTCCATTCTGAATCCCTCAACTTAGAAATTCCTCTTGGCTACATTCCATAGACAATCTTAAATGGACTCTGCCCCGTGCTTCTATTAATTGAGTCATTATAAGCAAACTCTGTCTGTGGTAATATGTTGTCCCACTGGCTGTGGTGTTCTGTCACCAAGCTCCTCAGCAAGTCTCCCAAACTTCTGTTCACCGCTTATGTTTGTCCATTTGTCTGAGGATGATAAGTTGAACTAAACAATAAGTTTGTTCCTAGCTTCTTCCATAAGGTTCTCCAGAAGTGTCCTACGAACTTAGTGTCTCGATCCAAAACTATGCTCCTTAGCAAGCCATGAAGTTGAATGACTTCTTTGAAAAGCAGATTCACAATGTGAGTTGCGTCACTGGTTTTCTGACATGGAATGAAGTGTGCCATATTGGAAAATCTATCTTCCACCACAAAGATTGAGTCAAATCTTCTTTGTGTTCTTGGCAACCCCAATATGAAATCCATGCTGACTGCATCCCATGGTCTATTAGGTATGGGTAATGGTTGATAAAATCCTACATTCTACCTCTTGCCTTTCGAATGCTGGCAAATTCTGCATCTGTCTACGAATCTTTTAACTTCTGCTCACATTCCCGGCCAAAAATATGACTCATTCAATTTTTCAAACGTCTTGTCATGACCAAAATGTCCGGCCAATCCTCCACTGTGTTTCTCCTTCAGTAAATTCTCCCTCATGGAGCATTTTGGAATACAAAGTTGATTACCTTTAAATAGTAATCCTTTCTGGAATATGTATTCTTCCCATTGGCTTCTATCTCTGAGAATTGGATTCTCAACTGCTTCATATGCCTCTTTAAAATCTGGATCATCTCTGTACATCTCCTTGAGATCATCAAAACCCAACGTTTTGACCCTGAACTCCTGCAATAGAAAACACTTACTGCTCAAAGCATCAGTGACTTTGTAGCAGTACTAGAAATATGTTTAATCACAAAAGTGAAATTTTGCATATATTCAAGCCATTTTATATGTCTTTGATTCAATTTTTCCTGTTGAGTCACAAATTGCAATGCATGATTGTCACTGTATAAGACAAACTCCTTCGGGATCAATTAATGTCTTGATTTCTTCAATGCCTAAATAATAGCATAAAACTCCTTGTCATACGTGGAGTATTTCATCTTTGCTTCGTTTAGCTTCTCACTGAAATATGCTATAGGTCTGTCTTCTTGAGTCAAGACTACCCCTATTGCAAATCCACTTGCATCGCATTTCACTTGAAATGTCTTTTTGAAATCCGGCAACACCAGAATTGGTTGTTCTATGATTTTCCTCTTCAACAGAATAAAACTCTTCTCAACCTCTTCTGTCTAGTGAAAATATTTGTGTCTCTTCTTCACTATGTCCATCATCGGTGCACTAATTCCACTGAAATTCCTGATGAATTTTCGGTAAAAACTAGCCAATCCGTGAAAACTTCTCACCTCAAAGATGTTCTTTGGTGACGACCAATTCTTGATTACCTCCACCTTATCCGGATCCATCCTCAACTTATCTGCAGAAATAACAAACCCCAAATAAATGAGCTCCATCTTCATGAATGAGGATTTCTTCATTTTTATCAGCAGCTTCTCCTACTGTAACCTCTGCATCACTGTAGCCAAATGTTTCAGATGCTCTGCCTTTGTTTTACTGAAAATCAGTATGTCATCAAGGTACACAATCAAAATTTTTCCGATGAAATCATTCAGGACTTCATTAATCAATCTCATGAAAGTACTTGGCGCATTCGTTAAGCCAAATGGCATGAAAATCCATTCGTATAACCCTTCATTCGTTTTGAATGTTGTCTTCCATTCGTCACCTTCCCTCATGCGAATCTGTTCATAACCACTTTTCAAATCAATCTTTGAAAAATATTTTGTTCCACTCAAGCAATCCATCAAATCATCCATCCTTGGCAATGGAAACCTGTACCTGATGGTTATCTTGTTGATTGCCCTCGAGTTAGTACACATTCTTCAGCCTCCATCTTTCTTTAGACTGAGTACTGTCAGAATAGCACACGGACTCAAGCTTTCCCTGACCAACCCTTTGTCCAACAAATCCTGGACTTGTCTTTTGACCTCTTCATTTTCCTATGGTGTCAATCTATATGCTGCTTTGTTTGGCAAAATAGATCCTGGTATGAGATCTATGTGATGACTCACACTCCTGATTGGTGGCAATGAACGAGGTATTTCATCCACTACTATTTCAGCGAACTCTTCCAGTAGTTCCTGAACCTCTTCTGGTAAATCATCTACCCTTGTACTAGTTAAAATAATTTTTGGCTTCCTAACCACAATGAATTGCGGTTCCTCCTTCTTCTTGACCTTTGTAAGAAGTTCCTTCCCACTCATGAGAAGTACAGTGTTGTTCACCTTCGGTTTTATTTCTGTATCTTTGATCGGCAACAACATGTGCGTTCTCCCATTCTTCTCTAGGGTGTATGTGTTCATTCTTCCATCGTGAATCACATTCCTGTCATATTGCCATGGTCTACCCAGCAATARRTGAYAAACATMCATAGGAATAACATCACARAGYATTTCATCTTTATACCCTCCTATTTTAAATTCAACTAAACATTGCTTAGTGACATTTACCTGATGTCCTTTTTGYAACCAYSAAACTCTRTATGGRCTTGGATGWTCAATCGTCTCCAGCTCCAKYTTTTCTACCATCTCYRTTGAAAYRAGATTATYYRTGCTACCACTRTCYAYAATRACYTTGCRTACYCTATCCTTGGTYTTGCAAGMAGTCYGAAAAAKTYKGTTTCTTTGRAMTRAAMTCTCCACCTCCTTCTCTGGTGTCAAAAGAGMTTTYYGCATCATCARCGATMTTCYGCCTTCARCATCCTCTGCTTCAACATTCTRCCTTTGAGCTTCKGMAATGTGAGCCTCTCCATCTTCCCTCTTTTTGTCTGGACATTCATAAGACTTGTGTCCAACCTTTCCACATGTGAAGCATGTTATTACTCCACCTCTTCCTCTTCCTCTACCTCTGTTACGAGGAAAAATATTACTATCAACATAATCTCCTCTCTATTCGGTATGTTTTCCTCTCTATTCAGCATATTTCCCTCGCTATGAGATTCCACCTCTCTCAGTTCGAGTCTGAGGTTTCTTCCAATCCTCCTTGGGTTTCTGATTTTTATCCTGAGAAACTGATTTGCCTTTGGGCTAACTTATGCCTCGGCCTCTTTGACCCTGCTTTCGGTTCAGCTTCTCTTCAGCCTTTAGAGCCATCTGATAAGCATCTTCCACTGTTAAGATGGTCATCATGCTCATCTCATATTGAATGTCATATCTCAGGACATTCATGTACCTGGAAAATTTTTCATCATCGCTTTCTCGATGACCTGCCCTGATGTTAAGCCTATAGAATTCTTCAATATATTCCTTCACTGTCATCAGCTTCTGTCTTAAATTTTGCATTCTTCGAAATAGAGTAATCTAGTAATCCCTGGGAATGAATTTTGCCTTCATCTTCACGATCATCCGGTCCCAACTCTTGATCTTTTGCTTGCCTTTGCAGCATCTGTCAGCTTGTAGTTCATCCCACCACAATGTTGCATGTCCTTTAAGTCTCGTGACAGCATGTTTGACTTTCTTGTCCTCTTCGACATATTCATAGTCAAAGTATGTGTCCAGAGCTCTAATCCAATCTAGAAGCTCTTCTACATCCAGATTTCCCTCATAAACTGGAATGTCCATCTTTGCTCTTGCACCCATTCTGGCAATAGCCCTAATCAGGCATTCGTTTGTTGCATCTTCGGCTGCAACTTCTTCCCCTTCATGTCTAGCTTCATCTTCACTTTCGGAATCACTGAGATCCCCAGCACTAGCTGTACACCTCTGTGTTGTCACCATGTCCTCAAGTCTGGCACATAAGTCACGCATTTCTCTTTCTATCGCTGGATCAGGCATTTGCCCACCCCTTCTTCTCAACATTTCCCTCTCCTCTGGTGGATCGGGTGTTTGTCTGTCCCTTCTTCTTGACGACATGGTGAATTCTCCTTTTCCCTACTACAGAAAGCTAAGAAACATTTATGTGCTCTGATACCAACCTGACGCAACCCTCCTAACCCTCAGGTCAGAAGTCCATGTACACAGGATCTTTCTTTCCCTTGGCCCGAAGAGCTCTCAACTGGCTCTTATATTTCCTCTTCGGAAAATTTTCACCCACAGGAAAAACCTCACGGGATTCCTTCTTCACGCTTCGAGAGATCGGACTTCACGATTTCGCGAATCTTGTAGTCAAGTGTCTTATCTCTCAGAACCTCGAAACCTGAATTTCCAAACTCTAATGTTTGGTCGTCAAAAGAAATCAACGGCTGTGATTCCCCACTTGATCCAACGGTCAGTGCAATTTTTGCGTATCGAAAGTTTGAGACTTTCGATACCAAAATCTCTTGTCGACACAAACTTCGAATTCCCGAATCCCGTTATCAATTTCGGCTATTCGGTTATCGTGAGTTTGCGAGTTGCGATGTCATGCAACTCTGCTCCATGACCTCCGAAATCCCAACTTTCTACTCTCTGAAATCCTGAAATATCAACCCTCGACACGATTCCCAATGTTGGTCCCACAACTAGACTTTCTGCCTTTTCGGGACTTCGCGCTTCGTGAGTCTTAATGTAAAGATTTCGGGACTTCAATCCTCGAAACCCCAAAATGGGAATCCTTGGGAAAATCCAACGGCCCTTGTTGGCTTGACTCTATGGCTCTGCCTCTCCTAAGCTTGAACCCTTTGAAAACACTCTCCGTAACTCCCCTACTCCTCTGTGAGATCTAGCGGCTCACAAAACTTTGCGAATTCTCCACGGAGAATTTCGACTGTTTGTTTCTCTTCCTTCTCAAGGACTTCTGTAGCTTTTTACCAAAGTGCTTTCCAACGGTGCTTAACCGCCTACGACACAAACTTGCAACACCTTCTCAATGCTCTAATGCACGAACTTCCTGTACTTCTCTTTGACAATTTTGAAGGCTTTATCCTTCCTGATATTTTTCCAACTTCGAATCTTAAAGAAGACTCCTACACGCACTCCTTGCGGAAAATTCCTCAATTACTCCAAGGGATTGAAGTCTTTCGACTCTGTGCACTCCCTGCAACAGTAGTCTCTTAACACTTCACTCAGGTTACAAAACCTGAAACTCTACTCAGCCTGCGCACACCTTGCACGGCTCCTATGCTAAACTTGCACTCTTGTGAAAATGAGGGCAATTGTTATCTCTCCTGAGATTTCATAGATGAATTCTAACTTCTGTCAACGCACACCTTGCGGACAACTCCACTGCACTCCTTCCAGGAATTTTACCCACTCAAACAAAGAAACAATTGAAACTCATTTCTTACTCTTCCTCTCAGATATCAAACATTCAACAATAAATCATTCATACATAGCATAAAAGCAATTGCATGACATAAAGAGTAAAGCATTCATGAGCATAACATTCAATAATGCATACACAGAGAATATTTGGACACCATGAATCTGAATCAAAGCCTTTTGTATTAATACATAACTTTTGTACATGGAATTCATCCACACAACTCTCTTCTTTTTCTCTTCTATGCTCTTTTCTCTTAATTAGCATCCTCCTTTACAATACACAATGAGGGTGTCTATATCTCGTTTTCCCTCCGACTCCTAAAACTGCCTAATCTAGGAATTCAATTCTACCTACCTTCATTAACTACTATAAATTCCTTCTATCTACTATGGACAAGAGTGAATCGCTTAAGGTCCTTTTACATTATACAAGTGTGCCTCCACTTGATGACTTCATTAATGTTTCAAGACATTTTCAAACTTTGCGCTGGGTGCTTTTCCAGCTATCTTTTTATCTCCGTGCTGGCTCGCTTGAGATGCTCCTGCATCAAGGAGTCCACACTTTCAGCTGTTCTAGATTCCTTACTTCCTTTTATTGTTGACGATTATTCTTCTGTGAAGCTACCAATGTCTTATGGGAAGTCAGTCCTTTTTGAAGATTCTAGGAGTGGGGAAGCCGGCTATTCAAAGATTGCCTCTAAAAAGGCGAGGAAAGAATATTCTTGGTCAAGGGGATTGGGTGTTGAGACTTCCCTGATCAAAACAAGAATTTCCGTAAGAAGTCATCACTTGCTACAGTTGGTCCTTCTAGTCAGATTACTTCCACCAATGGCGGGGCCCTTAGAGATTTGAAGGCCCTGACTCGAAAGAAGTAATGATACTTCTTTCACTAAATCTAAGAGGGACAGGTGGCACCCTAAAGCTTCCTCAGTTCGATGTGTTCTATATAAGACCCGTCTGAATATCGTGTTTTTTCAGGAGACACTTGTTCATTCAGAAAAATCTTGTTTCTTCTTTCATTCACTTAGTTCAACTTGGTTATATTGTGCAGTTAACTCAGTTGGCACTTCAGAGGGCTTATTGGTCTCTTGGGATCCCAATTTTTTCAATTCAGTTTCGTTTCTTACTTGTGGTGGAATCTTATTGTTGGGTTTTTGTTTAGAAATCATAAGAGAGATACATTTCTTGAATGTTTACAGTCCTTTCTTGGAGTGCAAGCAATTCTGGGAGAAGTTGGCTACATCAGGATTATTAAACATTAAGAGTCTTATCCTTGCTGGTGACCTTAACTTGACCTTATCCTCTAATGAAATCTGAGGAGGTAATGTATTATTGGGTCAGCTGGCTCTATATTTCAAGAATCTTTTTCTTACTAAAAAGCTGATTGACATGGTACCGGGGAGAAGAATGTCTAACTGGCGGAATGGATGTTCAGGGAATCATTTCTTAGCCAAAAGGTTGGATAGATCTTTCATGTCTGAATATCTTATTGAGTCGTTTGGTATTTATACAGACTAGGTGGAGTACCCGTTCATATTCGATCATGCACCAATCCTTCTTCAATTAGATCTCCCGTCAGTGTACAAAGTTTACCCTTTTAAGTTCAATCTACAATGGTCTCAAGAGATAGATTTCACATTACTGTTACAAAAGTCGTGGAAAGATCCTAATTATCTTACTGAGTCGGGGAAACAAAAGTGTTTGGTATGGAAACTTAAAGACTTGATGATTATTACTAAATGATGGCAAAAGTCCCAACAAAAGCACAAAAATGCTTGACTTAATAGTCTGGAGCATGAGATCTCCTTCAGAATTAAGAATTTTGTGGAGGGTTTGAGTACTTCTCTGTTGGAAATGTCACTAGAAGATATGGAGAAGGAGAGAAGTACACTACTAAAGGAATCAGAGGAGATTTGGCATCAGCACAGTCATGCGATCTGGATCAAGAGCGGTGACCAAAATACAATTTTTTTCCACACATTTGCGAGCTTCAAAAGAAATTCAAAATATTTGTGGGAAATACTTGGTGACCAGGACCAAGTTTACAGGGGTCAAGAGCAGATAAAATTAGCAGCATTGAATCATTTTAAATATTTTTACAAGGAGCAACAAGGATCCTCGATTATAGAGCAAGTCAGGGAGGCGACAATTTTTCCTAGAATTCTTGATGAAACTGGAGCTGAGGGACTTTTCAAGCTAGTGGATAAAGAAGAATTACTTAAGGTTTTAAAAAATTTTAAAGTGGACAAGAGTCTAGGACCAGATGGTTGGACAATGGAGTTATTCAAGCATCATTTTGAAACTGTTGGGGATGATCTGTTGGATATGGTGGAAGAGTCTAGGAAAAAAGGTTTTATTCTAGGTACCTTAAACTCTACTTTCATTACACTGATTCCTAAAGTTAATAAACCCAACCAGTTTGGAGACTTTAGACCAATCTCACTATGTAATTTATGTTATAAAATTATTTCAAAGATAATAGAAGACCAGATAAAACCTTTTTTTATCAAGATCTTTATCTGAGGAACAACTGGGTTTCCTTCAAGGAAGATAGATTCAAGATGCTATAGGTATTGTGCATGAATGTATCCATAGTATTAAAAAGAAAAAATTGAAATCCCTGGTTTTAAAATTGGATTTACAAAAAGATTATGATTGTATTAATTGGGATATCTTGCAAATGATTCTCCTCCAGATAGGTTTGGGATAGAATATGACTCATTGGATTATGAGCTATGTGATTTCTTCTACTTTATCAATGTTGATTAATGGGGAGGCTATCGACTACTTTAAGAGTGGTTGAGGTCTTAGACAAGGTTGTCCCTTATCTCCTCTTTTATTTATTCTAGTTATGGAAGGTTTGAGTTTGATACTGAAAGAAAGCCAAAATGTTGGAAGATTGGCCGGAATAAAAGTTTCAAGGACTTTAAAGATTTTACATATTCTCTTTGTTGATGATGTAATCATTATGATTAACGCAAATATGCAAGAATGGTGGGAAATCGATAAGATTCTTAAAAGTTTCTGTTTGTCTTATGGAATTTCTATTAATGCATCTAAATCTACTTTTCATCAAGCGGGATTAACGGATCAGGAGATGTTACCGTATAAATATCTATTCCCTTATAATTTTTTAGAGATGGATCAGGGATTCAAGTATTTGGGGTTCTATATTAAAGATGGATATCAACATAAAGAAGAATGGAGATGGTTGATCAAAAAGGTGGGAAAAAAGATTAGTAATTGGTGTTACAGGTGGTTATCCATAGGAGGCATATTCACACTGTTGAAAGTTGTTTTAGAGAGTCAACCTATTTATTGGTTGTCACTAGCGATGGTCCCTATTTCTGTACTAAACTCGTTGAGAAAGTTGATGTATAATTTCCTTTGGCATAGAAATAATGAGTCTAATCATTTTCATTTGTGTCGTTGGGATCAAATCGCACTTCCTAAATCCTTTAGAGGATAGGGCATTGTAATGTCCCCACTTTGGGACAACATCACAGTGCAGAGGTTTATGATGACCAGAGTAGCCAGATGGATGTTATAGCGAGTACAGAGATTACTAAGAGGCATTGTGGGGTCCAGCTTGCATTGCTCATCATATTCCATCATTATGAGACATTCATCATAGGTTGGCTTTGTTTCCATTGCATTTCGATGGTTTCCATGATTTTGACTATTTTGAGCTATAAGCTAATTGAATTCACTGAAGAGGTCATTTTGGGCACATTACTTGGAGGAACCTCTCAGTGTAATAGCTAATTGGAATCGTGAGTAGAAACACTATAGGATGGGATGGTGAGAAGTGAATTTTAGTGGCCAGGGAAGCCACAAGGAGAGATAAGGTGTTTTTCAGAGGTAAAAAGGTTAATTAATTAATTAAAGTGATTTAATTAATTAATTAAATATTAATAAAATGAAAGTCACTTTGGAGGGACAAGGAGAGAAAAATGTTTAAAGGAAAGGCAAGGGCCTCTACTCAATTCATTCATGTATGTTCATATTTTCATATCTAGCTTCTAGCTAGTGAGCCCAACATTGGGGGTTTTGAGGTTTAGACTTAAAAAACCCTAGAGGACGATTCGGTGATGAAAGATTCCACATAGCTTGTCCCAAGCTTGGTCTCAGAGATGCAATACACTCCCACACCATTCTAGTTCCATATCTACTTAGTTGCAGGAGGATTCTCTATCAGTTACTTGTGCATATAGAGAGAGGGTGCACCAGTTGGGGGTTTCCAACAAGGGGGGGCGCACCATTCTTGGAGAGAGATTCATTGCAGGTGATTGGCAGGGATTTTGGAGATTCTATCACCTGGGTATTCATTGTAGGGATTTGGACATCAGATCTAGTCCATTCTTGAGGAGTTACCATGGCTACATCATCATCTATAGGTTGGGATGGCTTTGGGAGAGAGAGGACGATTTGGTGATTCAGTGATTTGCAGATCTAGGAGGCTATACCTCATACCTGACCTTGAAACTTCTTCCAGGGGTTTGTGATTGCCTGATCTATCATTTTGGAGAGTTTCAGGAGGTTTGGAGGTCTCATTCACCCAGGCCGAATTATCTAGGGTTTCAAGCATCTAGGCGGGTCGCACCATTCAGTGGAGGAGTTCGGATCCATAGGGTTTGAGAGTGAATTTGGAGATTTGGGCATGTGGGTTGTCCTTACAGTTGCCTGATCTACCAGTTGGCATATTTCTTGGGGTGATTAGACACTTTTGGAAGCAGAGTTGAATTTTTGGGGAGGTTTAGCTGTCCAGCAGGGTGTGGCACCTTCCAGCTTGGGGGTTTAGCATTCGTATGGTCTATATATTCTTGTATTCAGTCTTCATTGTATATCCATCCTTTGGAGGATTATTTTGTAGCAGCTCTATTGTCTATCTTCTTAGCTATCTGTTGAGCATTCCAGATCGGCATCTTCATTGTCGCAGGTTCCCCTATTTCATGAATAAAATCATATTTGGGATGTTTTGGCTTGTCTATCATATTGCATATGGTTGAGGTATGTTCCATGATTGTATATTCTTGTTATTTGTTGCAACACACATATAAACACATCAGTAAACCCCAAGTCCGAAATCAAGAGGCCATTCAACAAGTAAACACATGTAAACAAATATATTATCAAAGTCTTTGATGAAATACCTCACTCAAAAAAAGTTTTAAAAGACACCAAAACCGTGATGATCCTGGCCTAATGGATTGGGATCATTACAGTGGTATTAGAGATTAGATTCTTGCTAGCCGTGGGAATTAGCACATGTATGCAAATCCATACAGGGGTCTTCCATAAGATGAAATGGATATTGTGGATTTTACTAGAGAGGTTGTATGTAGTAGATGGGAATACTACTATGACCTTAGTGAGGAAACTAGGGCCTTAATAACCTTCCGACAATATTTATCCTTGAAATATCCTAGGTGGATTATAGAAGATATTACATTCCAGGTCAAACAAGCAGAGGAATACATGGCCACACCAACCAAATGGAGGGAAGCACAGAGAAACCCCACACCCATTAGGAGCACAAAAATTTGCTACAGTTGCAAGGTGCTTTAAGAACTAGATCATAGGTGTAGGGGTAAGGAAAAGAAGCATATAGTTGGGGTACGAGAGGACAATGAAGATGAGGCATGTGAGGATGGATCAATTGAGGATTACCTAGAGCAGTCTGATGATGAGAGTGACTCTAGCATAGAGGCTAGTGATAGTGACTCTCGTATAGAGGATGATGCTACTATAGTCAGCTATAGATATCTCTGTTACCTTTTCCCGACACATTTATCAGTGACAACAATATGAGGAGAGATAGACAATGGCAGAGGACATGGAGAGAGATTACGCCGAGACCACTTGACAGGAGTACTTTTACAACATACAATAGGTCAGAGGTGGATCGTCATGAGCAATCAACTGAGATTTGGTGCATTATGGTGAGCACCATAGGCCAGGTGACAACAGATGAGAACAGAGGGCTTCTGGCAGTGGTTAGTCTGGCACAAGAGAAGCTAGCAGAGACTGGAAGTGATAAACTTCTAGGGTTTCCATGGGATCCAGGAGTTCACTTGGTTAGCAGGATGTTTTGCTACATGATGACCCAGGTTACGCCAGAGAGCCACATACTCTACCAGGGGTTGATTTGGAGAGGGCCTGTAGGTTTTTGTCTGATAGAGCGAGGCATCTTCTCGGTGGGTGGACATGTACTACTTCTATAGGGACATTTTTACAGGTACAGTTTTTGGACAGTGGGTCCAATGGTCACAGGTATTTCAGCATGAGGATCCAGCAGAGGAGGATCCAGTATGTATGTAGGGGGCAGACAGTCATAGTTAGAATAGTGCAAGGCCAGCATGGTGATCTTTGACAGAGGTTGGCATGGGACCCAAGGATTGTAGGACTGAGCATTTCACTGACTGAGAGGGGAGAGTGGACCATTGCAGGGGAAATTTATTCTAACTTTCCATTGAGTTTCAGTGTTGAGAAGAGCGCATTGCTTGCGGGTGTCTCATGGAGGTTTGGAAACATCTCATTCTAGCATCAGCATGTGCAGTTGATGGAGGCCGTATGGATCTTGGTAGAGACTTGGAGGATGGATTCATTTAGATATGAGGCCATGTGTCATATGCAGGAGACTCCTGGAGTTGTTATATTTCAGGGTTATACTTCCCAAGGGCTAGCAGTTCATGACTTGATATGGGACCCAGGGGGCAGAGTGTATGAGTGTTCATCTTTGGATGGGTTCTACTATGTACCCCATAGGTGCACATGGGACCCTGGTATTATACTTGAGGGAATTCGGTTATTGCTTGAGGACAAGCAATTTTCTAGCAGGGAGGACTGTAATGTCCCCACTTTGGGACATCATCACAGTGCAGAGGTTTATGATGACCAGAGTAGCTAGATCAATGTTATAGTGAGAAAAGGAGTTATTGAGAGTCATTGTGGGGTCCATCTTGCATTGCTTATCATATTCAATCATTATGATCCATTCCGCATAGGTTGGCTTTGGTTCCATTGCATTTCGATGATTTCCATGATTTTGACTATTTTGAGCTATATGCTAACTGAATTCACTGAAGAGTTCATTTTGGGCACATTACTTGGAGAAACCTCTCAGTGTAATAGCTCATTGGAATCAAGAGAAGAAACACTACAGGATGGGATGGTGAGAAGTGAATTTCAGTGGCGAGGGAAGCCACAAGGAGAGATAAGGTGTTTTTCATAGGTAAAAAGGTTAATTAATTAATTAAAGTGATTTAATTAATTAATTAAATATTAATAAAATTAAAGTCACTTTGGAGGGACAAGGAGAGAAAAAAGTATAAAGGAAAGGCAAGGGCCTCTACTCAATTCACTCATGTATGATCATATTTTCATATCTGGCGTCTAGCTAGTGAGCCCAACATTGGGGATTTTGAGGGTTTTGACGTAACAAACCCTGGAGGACGATTCAGTGGTGAAAGATTCCACCTAGCTTGTCCCAATATTGGTCTCGGAGATGAAATACGCTCCCACACCATTCTAGTTCCAGATCTACTCAGTTGTAGGAGGATTCCACATCAGTTACTTGTGCAGATAGAGAGAGGGCGCACCAGTTGGGGGTTTCTAGCAAGGGGGGGGTGCACCATTCTTGGAGAGAGATTCATTGCAGGTGATTGGCAGGGATTTTGGAGATTCTATCACCTAGGTATTCATTGAAGGGATTTGGACATTAGATCTAGTCCATTCTCGAAGAGTTACCACAGCTAGATCATCATCTACAGGTTGGAACGACTTTGGGAGAGAGAGGACGATTTGGTGATTCAACGATTTGTAGATCTAGGAGGCTATACCTCATACCCGACCTTGAAACTTCTTCCAGGGGTTTGTTATTGCTCGATCTATCATTTTTTATAGTTTCAGGAGGTTTGGAGGTCTCATTCACCTAGGCTGAATTATCTACGGATTCAGGCATCTAGGGGGGGTGCACCATTCAGTGGAGGAGTTCAGATCCACAGGGTTTGAGAGTGACTTTGGAGATTTGGGCACCTGGGTTGTCCTTATAGTTTTCCAATCTATTAGTTGGCATATTTCATGGGGTGATTGGACACTTTTGGCAGCGGGCCGAATTGTTGAGGAGCTTCAGCTATCCAGCAGGGCATGACACCTTCCAGCTTGGGGGTTTAGCATTTGTACGGCCCAGATCTACTTGTATTCAGTCTTCATTGTATATCCAGCCTTTAGATGCTTATTTTGTATTATCGGGAGCATTTTGTAGCAGCTCTATTGTCTATCTTCTTGGCCATCTGTTGAACATTCCAGATTGGCATCTTCATTGTAGCAGATTCCTCTATTTCATGAATAAAATCATATTTGGGATGTTTTGGCTTCTCTATCATATTACATATGGTTGAGGTATGTTCCATGATTGTATCTTCTTATTATTTGCTGCAACACACATATAAACACATCAGTAAACCCTAAGGCCGAAATGAAGAGGCCATTCAGCAAGTAAACACATGTAAACAAATATATTAGCAAAGTGTTTGATGAAATACCTCACTCAGAAAAAGTTTTAAAAGACACCGAAACCGTAATGATCCTGGCCTAATGGCTTGGGATCATTACAGGCATCGGAAATATTTTCAACTTCAGTATATCATTAACAGCTAATACTCTTTGGAGAGTCTTATCCGGGCAAGGAATCTGGCATAGAGTCATCTGTGATAAGTATCTCCACAGAATTTGAGTGAAAAACTGGCTCAGATCTTCCACTTTTCAAAATATTGGGTTCTCTAGAATTTTGAGTGGACTAATAAAATCGATCCATCTTATCACTCATGGTATGTTCTAGATTCTGGACAGAGGCACCCAAATTGTCTTAGGAAAGGATCGTATCTTAGGTATGGGCATTTCCTCTTTCCTATCAACTAATTTATTAAATGCCTTACATCTCTGAAATGTGAAGACACTAGCACAGGTTAGTTCTCCTTCAATAGATTGGGCGTTCTCCTTTGATTGGAAAGGTAGCAGAGAACTGGGGCTCATAGGTGATTTGGATAGGGAATGGGAACGGTTTAGATATGCTCTTATTGATTCGGGATCTATCGTCATTGACAAAGAAGACAGTTTAAGTTGGGTGGGAGGGGAGGAATCGGGTGGCCCGACAGTAAAGAATTTTTATATGACTATCATTCGGTCCAAAAATTTAAACAAGGTGGAGGTATGGAGAAATTCTATCTGGAAATGGAATGTGCCATTAAAGATAAATTTGTTCCTATGGCTTGCCATGGAGGGAAAAATACTTACCTGAGAATCACTACAGAGGAGAGGCTGGGAGGGGCCTAGGAGATGCCCACTTTGTAGGATGGATTTGGAAACAATTTCACATCTCTTTATTTTATGTACCTTCGCTAGACAGGTATGAGATACTTTGGTTGTAGAGTTTAAGCTTAAGGGTGACTGGATTGGCACCAACCTGTTGGAAGGTATTAAATCATGGACTGAGGACTTTTCGGCCTCCCCACAATTTCCAGCTTATGTATGTTGGAATATTTGGCATGAGAGAAATAAATCTCTTTTTGAAGATTCATGCCCCTCTATATTGACTATGATCTACTAGACGAAGACTCTTCTTATCTTTAAGCCCATCGTTAAAAAAGATAAAATTCATCGGGATATATTGATTACACACAACAGTGCAGATGCATTCGCATGGTTTGATGGGGCAGCTCAGAAGGATGGCAGCAAGTGTGTAGTTGGTGGAGTTATTAAAACCATAGATGTTGAAGTTTATAAGTGGACTTATAATTGTGGCAGTGGAACAAACACCAAAGCGGAGCTTCTCGGTGCTTGAACAACTTTCATGCTTGCAAAAAAACTGTCTATTTCTAGTATTCAAGTGATGGGGGATTCGAAAGTTATTATAGAATAGTTGATGAACAAAGGCAGACTCAAGGTAGCAGCATTGGAAGGATGGAAAATTAGGATCAAAGAATTAACAAAATTGTTCAGAGCTATAAAATATCAACATATTTACAGGGATTTCAATATGGAAGTTGATAAACAATCTAAGCTGACACTAAAAGTAAGTGAAGGCTATATATACTATCATCAATGGATCAGTGGAGCAGAGGGCCTTAGAAAACAAATCAGGATTCACTAGAACTATTGAGAGTTCAACTCTGTTTTATTTTTGGCAAGTAAAATATGAATGAACCCCTTGGGAGGATTGATATGTTTTGCTGTTCAGTTTATTAGAAATATGATATTTCATATTTCAGTTTCGTACAATCTTGGTCAGAATAGCTTTATTGTAAGAACTACTTGTATTGGGACTATAATCATTTTTTTAATCTTTTTGGAAAAAGATATTGTATAAAAATTCTCCTTATAAAAAGAGAGAAGAAGTGAAGAAATTATATGATAATATAATTGGGGCAAATTTTTTCATGGAAAAAAAAGCATCCGAAATATAGAAATTACAGAAAAAAACAATGCGTTGCCCATTGTATGCACAAGATGATTTCTCACGCGTTTCTTTAGCTATGCGCACACTATTTGTGGAAATCGAATATGGTCCATTCATTAAATTTGGAAAAGATGGTCTTCACCGTTCAAATATTATTCTAATACCTATGGAGAATTTTCTGTCACATACCTCATTCTTTTATTCAAAAAATGCAATAAAGCGATCAGCTAGCTGAAAGTACTTCCTCGCCAGCCGCCTGCTGAGAGCGAATGCTCCGATCACACTTCCAAAACCTGTCACCCAACCAAAAACCATCCCAATTTCCCACGATTCCCACCAATGCACAGTCT
>JZKD02S1620438.1:96674-108479 GCA_000966675.3 Picea glauca
TTTTTTGAAATTAAGGTTCCTGGAAAATAGGACCAGGAATCACACACATCAAACATTCAAATTAAATAAACACAATTTATTGATGTCCAACATAGTTCAAGATAAAGATTTATGAGCACATAAAAATAAAAGAAGATGACTGACATGCATAAAGAGAACTAACTTTGCATTCTGAAAACAAGGTTACAAGGCACCGCCAAGATTGTTCCTGAAATAGTTTTCTTTGCAATTTCTCAAAAAATAATAATGTATGTTACATATTCCTCGAAATTTAATTGTATTTGTCATATAGACTTGGATTGGGGCTCCCGCGGACCATAAAAGAAATAAGTACAAGAAATAGGACTGTAGAAAGAAGAAGTGGGCGACTGTATACAACAAGACCTGAAAACAAGAAATTGGAAGTTATCAGTCTTTGGTTAAATATTTCTATTTGAAGAGGTGGAATAACCTGATTGATAAAGAAACTAGGATGTGATCAGTATAGACTTACTATGATGGTATCTCTCCCCCCCTTTGCTATTTTCTTGTTGATGCCTTTTTATTTCTCTCATCGACGATTACTAGAATCGTGCCAACCGCTTGTTGCTCTTCATCGATGAACTTGTCAATTGCCCTTTGTAGCCATTCTTCTATGTAGCTTTTTATGGGGGCCACATTGATCTCATGCCTAATTTTTATGTTGAAAAGCTTGAATTCTAATTCCCTTAGATCGATAGGAAGATTATGCAAAGCCTATTCAATTTCTTGATTTTTTATCGAATACTCCACTAGCCAGTTGTCCACATCATCCCCATCATATTTAAGGATGTCGTAAAACTTTTCTAAACACAACCCCTTAAAAATATCAACTTGTTTATCAAAGGCTTGCTTGGTTAAGAACAAGGAGTTGAGCATTAATTTGGGGTCTTGGACCTCGTTGGTACTTCCAGCTAAGTCTATTTCGGTCAGCTTTCTGAATAATTCTTCTTTCTTTGATACGGCTTGTTCACATGATAGGACAATGAGATGTAGGTTCTTAAATTTCTGTTTCCAACATGCATTTAATTGTTTGATCTGGTTTGGGGAGGGGATATCTTCTTCTCATTTCTGTCATGTTGGTGACATTTATGCCAAAAGGGATGACTATGTCTAGATAGAAACCTTCTTCATTTTTTAAATCCGCCTGCAAATATTCCTAGAAGGCATGTTCCCTCGTTCCAAAGGAAGTTATGTTTTTTTATGTTTCCTAGGCTTCAATAATTAGCTGCATTCTTTTCTTGATATTCTTTGTAATATGCCATATATAAAAAAGTATGCAGAATAGAAATAAAATGATAGAAATGGCAGAATAACAACATTATAACCAAAACAATCACCACAATAACACTGGAATGATATAATAATAACAATAGAAATAGCACTTTGATTCCGAGAGCAATGTTCACGGGCCTCTTCGATAAGGCAACCTCCAATCGTGATGCAACCCGCCCCTCAGCGGATGGTCACTCCCCACTAGGACCTTCTCTATCGCACAGGCCCGAAGAGTCAATGCTCTTCCAACTCCCTCGGGAGTTCTTTACCCAAAGTAACACTACCGGCAATCCTCTCTTCGCCAATCGGGAGATCGGGTCTCATGATATCGCGAGGCTCACAACACTGCCTCTTGCCGTTCAAACACCGAGCCCCGAATGCCGATGGTCAACGGTCAACCCTCGGGGTATCGCCACTGGCGATGTCAACCACCTGACTTCCCAAACCCCGAGTGCCGAGGTGTCGATTCCCTGACGCGATGCCACCTGTATTCCACTGTACCTTGTGGCCCAACACTGTCCCGTCACTTCAAGAATTCGCGGATCATGGATCCATGATACAAGCGCTCCTTGGTGTTGAAACTCCGAACGCCGATCCCTGATTCTCCGACCCCATGGGATCTCCTGCCACCTATCCCCGCTTTAATCGACAGCCCCCGTTGAATTGGGAAATCGCTACTCGCGATTTCAAAGGGTAAGCTCTTACCTTACCAAATGCCGAATGCCGATATGCGATGACACTGTGCCTTGCCCCTACACCAAAGGGCTAAATGACGCGCAACTTATCCACGAATCAATGGTCGTCGGGACTTCGAGAATTCTCCACGATGATTTCAAGTCGTCGATTCTCTTCCTCTCGATAAATCCTTTGTTCCACCACCTTCACCCTGCATGAACTTCACTGGGGTCTGTTTCCACAATGAATCAAAGGAAATATCCCTCCTGAGCTTTACCAACTCTGACTCCTTCAGAGGTCTCTCGAGCACGCTCTCTGTACTTGACTTTCAACCACTCTCGACAGTGCTGAAGTTTTCCCAAGTCCGGTGCACTCACAGTCACAGCAACCCGGCCTTTCACTTCTCAGACCTTCAGATTTCAATTCTTCCATAAAATCACATACACAGCATATGAAAGAAATAAGTAACACGAAGCAAGTACGCAAAGGTATAACGCCAGCAGCACACAGAGAATAAACACATCCATGGAATTGAATCAAGGCTTTCCTGTTCTCCTTTTCCCAGTCTCCCCTCTGAAATTCAATTCAACCTGCTCTTCATCTGCACGGTTCGAATAACCCAACACAGTTCCAATGGAGGAGAATAAGAGTTTAACTGTAGAGTCCCCTCAATGCACTCTATGCGGAGGAATTCAACTGCACTCTATGCAGGAATCTCCTGGCTCGAACAGAGAAACAACTTGAAACTTATTCTCGCCTCTTTCCTAGATTTCTAATCTGCGATGAAATTACATATACAGCATATACGACGAAAGCATAAAAAGAAGCAAGTATGCAACAACATAATATCAACAACACACAAAGAATAATCACAGCCATGAAATTGAATCAAAGCTTTCCTATTAATTCAATATCTGTACATGGGGATTCTTCACCAGTTCTCTGCTTTGTTCTCTTCTTGCTCCTGAATACTAATGATGAATAATCTGGATTCTAATGATACAATGATACAAAGGAGGGTGTCTATACTCCGTTTTCCCTCTCGAAAGAAAAATTGTCTAATCTAGACTTAATTATCTTATCTACCTGCACTAAATCTAATAAGTGCCTCAACTACCTAAGGATGAGAGCTTATCTGCTCAGGGTCCGTTACAATGTACAAGTGCACTCTATTATGAATGCTTTCATTCAAATGGCGGCGCAACAGATATCAAGGCGATTCAAATTTTGGTGCTGGCGCCATCCAGCTGTCTTTTCTTTCTCCACACGCTGCTCGCTTGATGAGGTGTGGATGCTCCTGCATCATACTCCTCGGCTCAAAAAGATTTCATGGGCTCCTGTCCATGAGCTCTTGCACCGTATGCCCATGCTTCTGTATCACTGCCTCTGTTTCCCAGCTGGCATCCTCCACTGTGTGGTTCTTCCATTTTACCAGGTACTCAAAATACTGCTTTCTCCTGGTATTTCTTCCCAGCCGCTTGTCCAATATGCACTCCATCTTAGGTTTCTGTGCAACTGGTAACTGTTTCTGCCACTGGACCATTGGTTCCTCAATTCCAGTGCCTGCTTCTCCAGCCCTATATGGGTATAAATCTGAAACATTAAAAATCGGAGATATCCCGACGCCCTCTGGCAACTCAAGCTCATATGCATTTTCTCTGAACTTTTTCAGGACTCTGCACGGCCCGATATTCTTCATATTGAGTTTGTTATATGTTCCCCTCGGGAACCTTTCCTTCCTTAAGTGCGCCAGAACCATATCCCCAACTTCAAACTGAAGTTGTCTTTTCCTCTGATCGGCTCTGCGCTTATACTCTTGGTTTTCCTTCTGCAGTCGTTGCTTCACTGCGTGTGAAGTTCTTTCATCACCTCAACGAACTCTTCAGCCCTCGCGCTGCTAGTTTTAGCCTGTTCTGGCTCCCTGAGCTCAGAAAATCCTCTTGGCTATGTCCCATACAAAATCTGAAACGGGCTCTTACCTGTACTCTGATTCACCGAATCGTTGTATGCGAATTCTGCCTGTGGTAGGATCTGATCCCAACTGGTGTGATGCTCTGTCACCAGGCTTCTCAATAAATCCCCCAGACTCCTGTTTACTACTTCGGTCTGCCCATATGTCTACGGATGGTATGCAGAACTGAATGCCAAGTCAGTCACCAGCTTTTTCCATAGCGTCCTCCAAAAGTGGCCTATGAACTTTGTATCTCGATCCGAGACTATGCTTCTCGGCAATCCATGCAATCTGACAATTTATTTGAAAAACAAGTTGGCGATGTGGGTCGCATCGCTGGTCTTATGACATGGTATGAAATGTGTCATCTTCGAGAATATGTCCACCACCACAAAGATGGAATCCACTCCTCTCTGCGTTCTCGGCAATCCCAAAACAAAATCCATACTAATGGCTTCCCATGGCCTCTCGGGTATTTGTAACGGCTGATAGAACCTTGTGTTCTACTTTCGCCCCTTTGCATGTTGACATATTTGGCATATGTCGACAAACCTCTTAACATCTGCATGCATGCCTAGCCAAAAATATGATTTGCTCAGCTTGGCGAAAGTCTTGTCATGCCCGAAATGGCCTGCTAAACCTCCACTGTGTTTTTCCTTCACCAAATTCTCTCTCATAGAGCAGTCTGGTATGCATAGTTGATTGCCCTTGAACAGCAATCCATCTTGAATCATGAATTCAATCCACGGGCTCCGATCTCTGAGCACCGGATTCTCGGCTGCTTCGTAAGCTTCTGCAAAATCGGCATCGCTTGCATACATTTCCTTCAGGTTTTCAAAACCCAAAGTTTTCACTCTGAACTCCTGTAGTAATAAGCATTTTTTGCTCAAAGCATCCGCTACTTTGTTAGCAGTCCTCAAAATGTGCTTTATTATGAACGTGAAATTCTGCATGTACTCTACCCACTTCGCATGCTTCTGATTCAGCTTCTCCTGCTGACTTACAAACTGCAATGCGTGATTGTCACTGTACAACACAAACTCCTTGGGTATGAGATAATGCCTCCACTTTTTCAAGGCCTGTATAATGGCATAGAACTCTTTGTCATATGTGGAGTATTTCAACTTCGCATCATCTAATTTCTCGCTATAGTATGCCACAGGCCTGTCATCCTGAATCAAGACCCCTCCAACAGCATATCCACTAGCGTCACACTTCACCTGAAAGGTCTTCTGAAAATCAGGCAGCACTAGCACATATTGCTCTGTTATCTTTCACTTCAGTATATTGAAGCTCCTTTCAGCCTTCGCTGTCCAATGAAAAACTTTATGGCGCTTTTTCACTGTGTCCATCATTGCGACGCTAATCCCACTGAAGTTTCTGATGAACTTTCTGTAGAAACTAGCTAAACCATGAAAGCTCCTTACCTCAAAAACATTCCTCGGCGATGGCCAATTCCTGATCACTTCAACCTTCTCAGGATCCATCTTCAATTCATTCGCCGATATTACAAAACCCAGATAGATGAGTTCTATCTGCATGAAGGAACACTTCTTCACGTTAATCAGTAGCTTCTCCTGCTGCAATCTCCTCATTACAATGGCTAGATGCTTCAAGTGTTCAGCCTTGGTCTTGCTGAAAATCAGTATGTCGTCCAGGTATACGACCACAAACTTACCGATGAATTCCCGCAGGACTTCATTCACCAGCCACATAAATGTGCTCGACGCGTTTGTCAACCCAAACGGCATGACCAGCCATTCGTACAAACCCTCATTTGTCTTGAATGCGGTCTTCCATTCATCTCCTTCTCTCATCCGGATCTGATGATATCCACTCTTGAGGTCTATTTTTGAAAAATAATTTGCCCCACTCAGACAATCCATCAAGTCATCCATCCTCGGCAGTGGAAACCTGTACCTGATGGTGATCTTATTAATCACCCTGGAGTCTGTACACATCCTCCAGCCCCCATCTTTCTTTGGGCTCAGTACTGTCGGAACAGCACATGGACTAAGACTCTCTCTCACCAGTCCTTTGTCCAGCAAGTCCTGCACTTGCCTCTTAACCTCCTCGTTCTACTGAGGTTTCAACCTGTACGCTGCCTTGTTCAGCAAGCTTGCTCCTGGTATGAGGTCAATATGGTGACTCACACTCCGCATCGGTGGCAATGAACGTGGTAGTTCATCCACGATGATATCAGCAAACTCTCCCAGCAGTTGTTGAATCTCCTCTGGCAAGTCGTCCACTCTTGTGCTTGTCAGGACAATTCTCGGCTTCTTGACAACAAAGAACTGTGGATCTTCATTCTTCTCCATCTCTGTGAGAAGCTCCTTCCCACTCATAAGAAGTATCGTGCTGCTAATTTCCGGCTTCACCTCCTTATCTTTTATCGGCAACAGTTTATGGATTTTCCCATCCTTCTCCAAGGTGTATGTGTTCATTCTCCCATCATGAACAACATTTCTGTCAAACTGCCATGGTCTTCCCAATAATACATGACAGACATCCATGGGTATAACATCACACAGAATTTCATCTCTATATTCACCCATTTTAAATTCAACCAAGCATTGTCTCGTAACACATACCTGGTGTCCTTTCTGCAGCCATGACACTTTGTATGGACTCGGGTGTCTCTGCGTCTGTAGCTCCAGCTTTTCCACCATCTCGGATGAAACGAGATTATCAGTGCTTCCACTGTCCATGATGACCTTGCATTTCCAGCCCTTGGTCTTGCATGTGGTCCTGAACAGCCTGCATCTTTGCTCTGTGTCCTCCACCTCTTTCTCAGGTTTCAGGAGAAATTTGTGCATGGTCAGCGACTTTCCACTTCCAGTGTCTTCATCTTCCACATCATGCCTCTGCGCCTCAGCGACGTGTGCTTTTCCTCTTTCCATCTTCCTGTCTGGACAATCCACGGCTTTGTGGTCGTCTTTACCACACGTAAAACATGTGATCACTCCTCCTCGGCCTCTTCCTCTACCTCGGGTACGAGGAAATGCGTTAGCGTTAGCATAATCTCCTTCCTGATCATATGGTTGTCTCCTCGGCTCAGTAATTTGCTGCCTCTGCTGTGAGGTTCCACCTCTTTCAGCTTTTCCCTGAGGCCTCTTCCACTCCTCCTTGGGCTTCTGTGTTTTCTCTTGGGCAATTGTCTTGCTTCTGGGCTAGCTTCTGCCTCACCCTCGTTGTCCCTGCTTGCGGCTCAGCTTCTCCTCATCTTTTAAAGCCATCTGGTACGCATCCTCAACTGTTTGGATGGTAACCATGCTCAGTTCATCCTGAATGTCATACCTCAGCCCATTCAGATACCTTGCCACCTTTTCATCATCACTCTCTCGATGACCAGCTCGAATGTTGAGTCTGTAGAATTCTTCGGTGTATTCCTTCACCGTCATCATCTTCTATCTCAGGTTCTGCATGCGCCTGAACAGGGTGATTTGGTAATCTCTGGGGATGAATTTTTCTTTTATCTTAGCGATCATCCTGTCCCAGCTTTTTATCTTCTGTTTGCCTTTGGAACGTCTGTCTGCCTGCAGCTCATCCCACCATAAGGCTGCATGTCCCTTTAGCTTGGTTACTACATGCCTCACCTTCTTGTCCTCTTCGATATCTTCGTAATCGAAGTAGGTGTCGAGTGCTCGGACCCAATCCAGCAACTCTTTTGCATTTAAACTCCCCTCATAAACGGGAATGTCCATCTTCGTCTTTGAGCTCATCCTTGAAATAGCTCTGATCAACCTCTCTATTGATGCGTCCTCTGCCGTGACCTCTTCAGCATCGTGTCTAGCTTCCTCTTCCACTTCAGAATTGCTGAATTCCACTGCACCAGCTCCATGCCTCTGTGCAGTTTCCATCTCCTCAAGCCTAGCTCGGAGATCTCGCATCTATCTTTCTATCTCTGGGTTCTCTGCTTGTCTACCCCTTCTTCGCGCGTCCCTGTCTTCACGTTCAGGTGACTGCCTTTCCCGTCTCGGCGGCATGGTGAATCTCTCCTCTGCTTCGGAAAGAAAGAGCCTTCCCGCTCTGATACCACTTTGACACAAGTCGTGTGTATCAGAGTGCTTCACCTTTCTCCTTCCCTTCTCTTGCCTGAGATATACAGACCAGAGTTCAAGGCTCTGATACCACTTTGACGCAACCCGCCCCTCAGCAGATGGTCTCTCCCCACCAGGACCTTCTCTTTCACACAGGCCCGAAGAGTCAATGCTCTTCCAACTCCCTCGGGAGTTCTTTACCCACAGTAACACTACTGGCAATCCTCTCTTTTCCAATCGGGAAATCGGGTCTCATGATATCGCGAGGCTCGCAACACTTCCTCTTGCCGTTCAAACACCGAGCCCCAAATGCCAATGGTCAACGGTCAACCCTCGGGGTATCGCCACTGGCGATGTCAACCACCTGACTTCCCAAACCCCGAGTGCCGAGGTGCCGATTCCCTGACGCGATGCCACTTGTATTCCACTGTACCTCGTGACCCAACACTGTCCCATCACTTCGGGAATTCGCAGATCGTGGATCCACGATACAAGCGCTCCTTGGTGTTGAAACTCCGAACGGCGATCCCGGATTCTCCGACCCCGTGGGATCTCCTGCCACCTGTCCCCGCTTTAATCAACGGCCCCCGTTGAATCGGGAAATCGCTACTCGTGATTTCAAAGGGTAATCTCTTACCTTACCAAACGCCGAATGTCGATATGCGATGACACTGTGCCTTGCCCCTACACCAAAGGGCTAAATGACGCGCAACTTATCCATGAATCAATGGTCGTCGGGACTTCGAGAATTCTCCACGATGATTTCAAGTCGTCGATTCTCTTCCTCTTGATAAATCCTTTGTTCCACCACCTTCACCCTGCATGAACTTCACTGGGGTCTGTTTCCACAATGAATCAAAGGAACTATCCCTCCTGAGCTTTACCAACTCTGACTCCTTCAGAGGTCTCTCGAGCACGCTCTCTGTACTCGACTTTCAACCACTCTCAACAGTGCTAAAGTTTTCCCAAGTCCAGTGCACTCACAGTCACAGCAACCCAGCCTTTCACTTCTCAGACCTTCAGATTTCAATTCTTCCATAAAATCACATACACAACATATGAAAGAAATAAGTAACACGAAGCAAGTACGCAAATGCATAACGCTAGCAGCACATAGAGAATAAACACATCCATGGAATTGAATCAAGGCTTTCCTGTTCTCCTTTTCCCAGGCTCCCCTCTGAACTTCAATTCAACCTCCTCTTCATATACATGGTTCGAATAACCCAACACAGTTCCAATGGAGGAGAATAAGAGTTTAACTGTAGAGCCCCCTCAACGCACTCTATGCGGAGGAATTCAACTGCACTCTATGCAGGAATCTCCTGGCTCGAACAGAGAAACAAATTGAAAATTATTCTCGCCTCTCTCCCAGATTTCTAATCTTCCATGAAATTACATATACAGCATATACGACGAAAGCATAAAAAGAATCAAGTATGCAACAGCATAATATCAACAACACACAGAGAATAATCACAGCCATGAAATTGAATCAAAGCTTTCCTATTAATTCAATATCTGTACATGGGGATTCTTTACCAGTTCTCTGCTTTGTTCTCTTCTTGCTCCTGAATACTAATGATGAATAATCTGGATGCTAATGATACAATGATACAAAGGAGGGTGTCTATACTCCGTTTTCCCTCTCAAAAGCAAAACTGTCTAATCTAGACTTAATTATCTTATCTACCTGCACTAAATCTAATAAGTGCCTCAACTACCTAAGGACGAGAGATTATCTGCTCAGGGTCCGTTACAATGTACAAGTGCTCTCTATTATGAATGCTTTCATTCAAATGGCGGCGCAATAGATATCAAGGCGATTCAAATTTTGGTGCTGGCGCCATCCAGCTGTCTTTTCTTTCTCCACACGCTGGCTCACTTGATGAGGTGTGGATGCTCCTGCATCAAATCGAGAAGAGCTCTATTACAATAATATCCAAGCTAGGGTTCTCATACCCTCGACTCCTATTTATACTAAATATGTCTATCAAAAGAAGCATCTAGAGGAAGATCCTTATAGAAGTAGAAGCTTCTATTAGGTATTCTTACATTCGACTTATTCTATTTTATTGCAAGTCCTTATTAATATTGACCTTTATTACATCCAAATATATTGTTCTACCTATGTGTGGGTTAGGACCCTAACATGTCCTCCCCCTTAAAAACAACCTTGTCCTCAAGGCTTGAGATCTGGAAATTGCTGCAGAATGGTAGCTGGTTCCCAAGTGGCATCTGTTTGAGTTGTATCTTTCCACTAGACTAAAACTTCCTTGATGGTTCTCTGCCACAGGCGACACTCACGCTGGTCCAAAACTGTGTGTGGTTGTAGCCAAATGGATCCTTCTTTGACTAACTCAAGAAGGTTTGTTTGAATCTGACACTTAGTTCCAATCACCTTATTTAAGCATGAAACATGAAAAACATGATGTAGCTTCAAATGAATGGGCAAAGCTAACTGATAGGCCACCTATCCCACAGGCTTGAGAATGGTATAAGGACCATAAAATTTGGGCACTAGCTTCTAACATTGCTCGACCTTGAGGGAATTTTTCTTGTAAGGTTGCAGTTGAAGAAACACTTGATCCCCCTGTACAAATTGACGTTCAGAGTGACCTTGATCTTTTTGTTGCTTCATATGATTTTGTGCCATGACCAAATTCTATTTGAGGGTACAGAGAATATCCTCTCAAACTGTAAGTGTTTATTCAACCGCTTGGACCTTCAAGACACCAGGTAAGTATGAGAGAACTGAAGGTGGCTTATGTCCATATACTTCTTCAAAAGGAGTCATGCGTGTAGTTGTATGGTATGAAGTGTTGTACCACCATTTAGCTAGGGGTAACCATTGAGCCCACTAATTTTTCTTTTTTGAGGAAAAACACCTCAAATATGTTTCCAAACACTAGTTGACAACTTCTGTTTGACCATCATTCTGGGGATAATAAGTTGTGCTGAGATGTAATTGGGTTCCTTGTAGCTTGAACAGTTTTTGCCAAAAATTGCTAGTGAAAGTTGGGTTGCAATAAGAAATAATAGAGTGCGGCATGCCATGAAGCTTGAAGACCTGAATCATGAAAATTTGAGCCAGCATGGATGTTGTAAATGGGCGTTGAAGAGAGTAGACACTACTACATTGGGTGCAAATTACGACGAAATATTACGACGGTTTAAAATTTCGTTGTATTTTTTTTTCTTTTTTTGGACTAAATATACTCTTTTTTTTTCGATGTCCAAATGTTGGTCGCTAGCGACCAATCTTCCAAGTTGGTCGTTTTAATGATGAAAGTTGGTCGGTAGAGAGACCAACCCCCAGTTAGTCGCTATAGCAACCAACAATGACACGTGTGAGAATCAACAATCATTTACGACAAATCAATCCTATATATATCTCAGTTACGACAAATTTGCTATAGTTGCGACAATCATTTTCTACAGTTGCAAAAATCATTTGGGTGTTCTGATGCAATGGTGTTCTGGTTTTTTATGAAATCTTGATTTCAATTCTCTTTCAAGAAGAGAAACATTGAATTGATCAGACTCTACATAGTTGATATTTTGAAGGTTAGTACTTAAAAATTTTCTGTGTGATTAAGTAATTTGGTGCTATTGAATTATTTTATGGTTTATTTTCACTCCTTAAATCAAATTTTATGGTTTATTTTAACTCTTTAGAAAGATTTTATGGTTTATCCACTTTTGATAGAGTAAAAAGATTACTGATTCAAATACAATCACTCTAATTAGATTCAATCACTCTAATTTTGTTCTTATATTTCATGGAACTTCTTGAATATCTAAGTATCCTTGCCTTAGTAAATTTACATTTAGGGTTTCCTCCTT
>JZKD02S1620438.1:122510-133776 GCA_000966675.3 Picea glauca
CCTCTTCAATTTCCTTTTGAAGTTTTAATAGATTTCCTTCTATTCTTTTCATGGGATAAATACCATCAAACTTTACACAAATTATATCTACATCTTCTTCTTCACTTGTAGAGAATAATTCATCATCGTCATCATTGTTTTCAAGGGCTTGAGAGTGTTCTTTACCTTCATTTGAAATATCCTCATGATCCTCCTTTTTGCCAATATCAACACATACTTTTCTTTCATTTGAAATGTCTTTATGATCTTCCTTTGTGCTATTATCACTGGATTCTTTATCTTCACTTGAAATGTTTTCAAAATCACATTTAGAAATAATGCATTCAATATTTTTTGATGATTCTTTACCTTTGATGATCTTGATGGATTTGTCTTCAATTTATTCTTTCTCTTCCTTTCTTTGATATGTCTCCTTTAGCTTTAGCCATAGATCCTTGGTGGAAGTGCATTGTCTCATGCTCTCTTTGATAGGGCTTGAGAGTCCACTAAGAATTGTCTTGAGAGCCAATGCATCATTCTTCTTTCCTTCCCTTTGAGCTGCAAACTTTGACTTGTTCTTCAATGGAACATATCCATTGATGGTTTCCTTCCAAATAGTTGCTCCCATTGTCTTCAAATACACTCTCATCTCTATTGTCCAAGTAGAATAGTTTTCCTCATCAAGGATTGGAACGTCATCATCCATTTGTGTGTCTATGGATCTCCATCAAGCTTGTTAAGGATTGTAGTGAAGGCCCGCTCTGATACCAGTTGTTGGACACACCTACCACACTTAGAGGGGGGGGGAGGGGTGAATGAGTGTGGGGATATTTTTTCCAAAACTTCCTTCTTAAACAAAACTCATTATTTAGCATTCAACATTTAATCATTACTCATTGATATAATTAATAATCAATTAGATGTGAATACATATCAACAATATATCATCAACAAATCATCTCCATAAGGAACACAAGGAACACAAGATGTATGTACAATTTTTCTTTTTATTATGGACTTCAATCCAGGGGTTTTTCAGCAACAAATGAATAGAGTACAATCCTAAAAGAGCACTATCTATATATGCAAGACTCATCTTACATTCTCACCACCAACTTAGATGAGGCAACAATCCTCAACAGATATCAATCTGTACCATAAACAAGAGCATCAACCATGCACCAACCTGTCCAAAACAACTTGTAATCAACCTGTACCATAAAAAAGTGAATCCAAACATGTACCAAGTATATACCAATCATGTGTCAAATATTCATCAAAAAATACTCATCAATATGTACCAACATCATGAACTGTACACCTCATGTATGTGCCAACTCATCAACTGCTTGTGTCAACCATGACTAGTTTTGGATTAGTCAACAACCCTAACTTGAAATAATCATAACTTTGTACATGTAATGAATAAAGGTATGAAAATGATACAAAATGTTATTTAGTATTTTTTATGCAATTCTTCCAAGTGGCACTACTTGTAACCTCTCAAAAAATGAGGTATAGAAAAAATGGCATACCTTGTTGAATTCTGGATTATTCTAGAGAGTGACCTTGTAGAGTGTGCCCCGCACAGAATATTTTCTAAATTGACCTAAAATGGTTCCCAAGAATACTAAAGACTATAATATAACCAAAACAATTGGTCTCAATGAATTTGGATCTGTTATGAAGAAGTTATGACGTTTTTACCCGAAACACCTATTTTTGACTAGTTTCAGGACTGGTCACAAACCCTATTTTCCACGGAATGTAAATACAAAAATACAATGACCCACAATATGAATTTTTAACCACATATACTTGGATATGTTTTCTCACTTTCATAGCAATTTTAGGATCTGACTAATTATAGAAAAAAAGTTATAGAGAAAATGGTGAGATGACCTGTAAATAACATACCTTAGAAAGCACCATCAAAAGAATTTATCCTTCCTTGCATCATATACCAATGAAACCACATTGATCCATCTTCATCATGTATCAATGAAAACTCATTGATCCATCTTCATCTATGCATTCTCATCAAGGACAATACATATTATATTACATCAATCATCAATCAATTAATCCTTTAACATCAATCAATGACTTGACATCAATCAATGACATCAATCAATCAAACCATTGGCATCAATGACAACATGATCCAATAGATGGAAGGCGTGACAAAGAAAAAATTTCTTAAATTTGTAGTGACATTCAAGAAGCCAATCATGCAATGCTAAATATTATTGATTTAAATAGGGCTAATGGAGTTGATCGAAATAGCCTCTCATGGTTATTTAAAGAAGATGAAAGCAATGTTGTAAAAGAGCTCATTTGAAAAATTAGATTTACAACAGGATTTGCTTCAAACATCAATAATATATTAACAAAGAAAGGTGAATTTGGTGGGTTGAAAACTCATGACTGGCATACCTTCATCAAGGTAATTTCTTTCGTATATTTGTTATGTATTGGTAAGAATCAATGCAATATTTGTAAATTTTGTAAATATATTGTTAATATGAAATCGGAAATTTATTAATGTGCCATTGTTTTGTTACAGTATGTGCTACCTCTATCTTTTCCCGACAGCTTTGACAACAACATAAAACAAGTTATATACAACCTTGGAAAATACATGAGGTAAATAACGACATATGAATTACATATTATTATTTATATGTAATAAAAATGTTGTAGAAGTTTTTGATGACATGTGTTTTACTTGTAATATTCATGTATACAATATTGTCTTTATTGAAACATATTTTGTTCTCATAACAGTTGTAGGTGGTTGTCATCTAAATAAATCCATAAGGAAGATATAAAATATTGGAAGAGAGAAATTCCTCGTTTAATGTGTGCAATGCAAAAGTATCTACCTCCAACATTTTTCAATGCGCAAGAACACTACCTCATACACCAGGTCAAGGAGATTTAATTGTGTGGACCTATACACACAAAGTCAATGTGGATGGTGGAGAGTCACTTGAAGTCATTGAAGGATTTAGTTAGACAAAGAGCATGTCCTGAGGGTTCTATGGTGGAGGGGTATATGGTATATCAAACATTAGTGTATATTAGTGATTATCTTCCTGATTTAGAGAGGAAAATTAATATGCATTGGATTTGGGGTGTCAATAACGTCAAAATATCTGAAGTGGAGGTCTTGGTCAGGAATGGTACAATGAGGAAAGTGAAAGGTATTATATTGATGCAGATGCCACCTCTCTGCCTCAATAGAGTCTCTGTGCTGACCTCACAGTCTTAAGGATCGCTCTAATTTCACCTTCCCGAGCCGAATTAGCTCTTTCGATTCCCACTGGAATCTCTATTCAAATTAATCCACAAGTCCTTTTCACAGCTTGCAATATCATGAGTTCACGATTTGTGACTCCCGGTTCCTACCTTCCAACCTTGCAATACCCGAAATCACGAAATGGATTTAGCTCTTTTTCTATCAGCACCTTTCTCGCGCGATCATCGGCTAGGCTAAGCGCTAGCACCTCTCGCCTCTCGCACCTTCGCGAGTTCAAAGATCGAACCTTCAAGTTCTTACTTTACAAACTCCCGAGAAGTGAGAAGTCAACAGAGTGTTGACTCACCTCCTCCTATCAATACGTATCTGCCTGTCTATTTTTTCGGGCCCACCTTCATGGTCCTACCACGCGTTTCCTCCATATCTCGGCTCTCGGCACTTCGTGACTTTTGATGTCAAGAAAAACTCCTTTTAACCTCCCAACCCCTGAGATGTGAAATGCGATGGGGTTTCTAATTTGATGGTCCTGCCTTGACCCGGATCCAATGGCTGTCCTCACTCCTCGCGATTTCTCTACTCGCAACTTGGAGCACCTAAGGTTTTGAATCTTACCCTACGAACCTCCAAGTTCGCGAGATCCTATGATATCTACCACCTGTCCTCCTCCGATGGATGTCTTAGATTCTTTCGCGACTTTGCTACTCGCCGCTTCGGGACTTTCGGGATGAAATCCTTGACCCCTTACCCTCCGATATGCCGAAATGATGAAATTCTGACACGTCTTCTACGTGGCTCCCATGACAGAACTTCCTGCCTTTTTGGGATTCTCGAACTTCACAACTTCATGAATCCAGATGCTAAACCTTCAGCTCCTCAACCTATGAAACCCCAAAATGGTCAATGACGGTCTAACCTCTGTGTTGGTGAGTATGCCACCTATCCAATCTCAGATGGACGCCTTTGATCTTCTCGTCACTTTGCCACTCGCGAAGTTGAAGGACTTTCCCTTCTGTCCTCTGATATCCAAATCCCCGATATGGGCGATCTCATGACACGTGTCCACTTCCAAACGAACGACTCAGATCAAATTCGCTATTTTCACCATGGAGATTCCTGATCTCCTATCCTCGAGACTTTCGATATCTTGATTGCCAAAGTCTCAATATCCCGATGCCTTTCAGGACTTTCACCTCTGCTTACGAGGGTTTAACCCCCATGCAACTCATGTAAGATCTAACGGCTGAGGGATATCTAAGTGAGATCTGACGGCTCACGATATCCTCTCCCTGTGCACTCCTCCTGCTCCTTCCTGGACATGGAAAACCAATGGTCCAGATATCCTTTGCAGTCTGATCGGACGACTGCGGTGCCTCCTCCTGAGCTTCTCCACACGTTCTTCCCAGACTTGGAAGAATTCCAATTTCTCAAAGGCCCCGACCTTGGTTCTGTCCCTTCTGCGTGCTCTTTGACTTTGAGCCTCACCCGTGCATATAAAAACACTGTCTCTCTTGAGCTTTATAGACTCTAAACTCCTCCAAAGATTTCTTTGACCTCTACACCCCTTGCTGCTATGGCTCCGTGCACTGAAAGCACTACTCCTCCTGAGCTTGTCCTTTGAATCCTCAAGGGATTCCTTGACTTCTGCGCTCCTCTGCAAAGTCTTCACGCACACAAAGGTGCTATCCCTTTGGAGCTTCTCAACCACTTAGATCTCTAAGGAACTAAGTCCCTTTTTCCTTTCTCCCTCAAATGGAGAATGTAATATCCTCCTAGCTATCTCTCTACTCAAGAAACTTCATTTCTGAGTCTTTCAAGGTGTTCAGTAACCCTACGAAGGTCCTTCCTCTTTGACTCTTCTTCAAATTCAAAACTCAAAAAAGAGTTCTCTCTGTGATCCAACACCTACTCAATGTCCTCCTGGTAGAGTGTCTTCCCACAGAACGTCCAATAGTTTTGTCCTCTCCTGTGCACCTTATGCATCTGCTCAATTCCCTCCTGGCAGAGCTCTCAGAATCCTTAATGATCCTAGCTCTTCTTGAACTCACAACAGATTTATTTTGTCTTCTGTGAACTCCTTGCACTGGCTCAATGCCCACTTGGAAGAGCTTTTACAGAACTCAGAGATTCTGTCTGCAACTGTGTTCTTCTCCACAGCCCTACCTCTAATATCTTTAGTAACCTTACAGGTCTTCCTTTGAATTGATGATTCCAGTTTCTATGCTCACCTGGCACATCTTTGTCTGGCTCCGCAGAGTTCAAAAATGCACCCTCCATGCATGTCTATCAGAACCCGCAATGTTCTGTCACACCCTCCTGGTGTGAAGACTCAAAGACCTCTCAAACTTGAAATCAAAACAACTCCTGCAAATTCCTAACATACATCTACAACATACGTTCATATCATATAAAGAACACTCACAAACATTCATTTAACACCAGAAATATGTGCAGGAAAAACTGTTGTTTATATTAAAATGGAAAATGCCTGTATTTACAACGTGTTCCTAAGCATGGCCTGTAACAAGGTCTCGGCTCTTCTCTATGCTAACTTGACTATCTCTACTTCTCCTTCCTCAAATGAGATACAATACGATCTTTTACTTGAGGGGCTATTCGAGCTCTTCCCTCCAACCTACCTACCCTATTCAATGGAATTGAATGGGTTGTCTAGTCTACAGGTCAGATCTATATCTCATCCTTACAAAACATTAAAGGCCTTCCTATCTATAGCCTGCACAAAGGCACAACTTCCCATCTTAACAGCTTAAAAATTTAATTACATTCAATCAAATCAAAATGAGGGCTACACCTCTCTTTGCTTTGAATGCATGTGCTTGATGTGGCTGGCTAGCTGGCTAGCTAACGTGAGATGATGCTCTTTCATCATACTCCTCAACTGCAAAATTCATGAGCTCCTGCTCATGATCTTCTCATATCAACTGTGGAAATCCTCCTGGATCCCAAACCATCCTCTGGAGTTGTTCATCTGCTCCATCTCCTTGCTGCTGCTACTGCTCTTGCACCACTGCTGCTACTTCTTCCTTTCTTCCCAATGCCTCCTTGCTAGAAGTTTCTGCTAACTCTATCATCAGCCTTTTGATCTCCTTGACCACCTCATCTAGCCGCTGCAATGGTTGGCTCTGCTCATGAAGTCTCCTCAGCTGCAAAAATTTTCTGCGAATGGGTAGATCACTATGATCTCCCATGCCATCTTCATCTGCTGCCAACTTCACTTGTTGGATGTTCACACTCTGCACCTTTACCCTTCTCTACAAGGCTTCAAACTGTTCATACATATCAGCCAAATGAATGTTGTTTTATTCTTCTTATTCTTCTTCTGCAAACTCCTAGGTTGCAGTCTTTTCAGTCTCCTGGCTTAAAATATTGAGCCATTCCTTGGAATGCTCATCATCCTCTTTTGCTTCTTATGCTATCAACTTCAGTGCTATAGCTTCCTTAGCTTCCTAGCTGAAAGCATTGAGACACTCCTTAGAATGCTCATCTTCTTCTTCTTCTTCTTGGGCATCTTCCAAAGTATTCTCCAATTCCTCTTCCCTAACAGTCACAATTGGCTGCCTTTCTTCCGCTGTATCATCGACAACACATAATTTTTCCTCCCCTAGGTTAAGAAGTAGGGATATTTCAATTCCCCCAATCATCAGAATGCTCTTCTGATCTTCCTCCCTTGTCAACTGCACCTGCTGATCCAAAATCACTTCTGAATTTATGAGACTCTCATATAGTCTCATTTGTTCATCCCTGCTCACCTGGAAAATTGGGATTTTCCTGCTGCTTCCCTGGCAAACTATGAGATCAACTGATCCCATCTTCATCAGCACCCCTTGCTAAATTAAAATCACCTCCGAGTCCATGAGACCTTCAGATAGTCTTGTATTCTTATCTCTTCTCACCTGCCAATTTGAGATGCTTCCACTTCCCTCCTAGCAGTCTTCGAGATCCTGCAGCGATCTCATTTCGTTGCCCAACTGGCAATGTGAAATTCCTTGGCTATCCTCCTAATAGTTCATGAGATATCTCGCTGATCTCAACTCCTTGCCCAACTGGAAATTTGGAATTTCCTCTTTGCCCTACTGGCAGTTCTTGAGATCTTTGACCAATCCCATTTCACTGAGATCTCTCCCAGTCTCCAGTTCACATATCTGAATTACATTTTCTTCTCAGCCATTGAGGCTTTCCGCATACCTCAACCATCCTCTTATCATCCTACACTGTGTTATGACCATTAGCTGCTTGACTGACCATTTTTCTTTTTCCTTCCTCATGGAAAATTCATATACCCACCTTGGCTTGGCTTTCTGCTATATCTCCAATGCAAGTTCATCCATCCTTGCATTCTGCTGCATCTGTAATGTAAGATTTTCTATTTCTTTTCTTATATTAGCGATCTCTTCATCTATATCTTCTTTACTCACCAGCTCCTGGTTCTTCCTTCCAGCATACCTATGGCCTTCAATAGCCATCTTGTTGTCCCTGTCTACTCTCCTGGAAAACCTGCTGCTATCACTCTGCGCCCTGAGTGTTTCCAGCTTCATCCTACAGTCCTCCTGACTATCTTCTTGATTGCTACCTACTTGCAACCAATCATCACAGAGTCTCCAACAAACCTACTTTCTTTTACTTTCTCCTTCTGTCTACAATATAAAAACAAAATCTGGGCTCTGATATAAACTGATGAAGATGCCACCTCTCTGCCTTGACAGAGTCTTTGTGCTGACCTCTTGGTCTTAAGGATCGTTCTAATTTCACCTTCCCGAGCCAAATTATCTCTTTTGATTCCTACTAGAATATTTGTTCAAATTAATCCATAGGTCCTTTTTGTGGCTCGCAATCTCGGGAGTTCGTGAGTCGTGACTCTCGGTTCTTACCTTCCAACCTTGCGATACTCGAAATTGCGAAATGGATTTAGCTCTTTTTCTATCAGCACCTTTCTCGCGTGATCACCAACTAGGCCAAGCACTAGCACCTCTTACCTCTCGCACCTTCACGAGTTCAAAGATTGAACCTTCGAGCTCTTACTTTATGAACTCCCGAGAAGCGAGAAGTCAACAGAGTGTTGACTCACCTCCTCCTAGCGACACGTATCCGCCTGTCTGTTTTTCCGAGCCCACCTTCATGGTCCTGCCATGCGTTTCCTCCGTATCTCAGCTCTCGGCACTTCGTGACTTTTGATGTCATGAACAACTCCTTTTAACCTCCGAACCCCCGAGACGCGAAATGCGATGGGGTTTCTGATCCGACAGTACTACCTTGACCTAGATCCAATGGCTTTCCTCACTCCTCGCAATTTCTCTACTTGTGACTTAGAGCACCTAAATTTTTTAATCTCACCCTATGAACCTCCGAGTTCGCAAGATCCTCTGATCTCTTCCAGCTGTCCTCCTCTGATGGATGACTTAGATTCTTTCGCAACTTCGCTACTCCCTGCTTCGGGACTTTCAGGATGAAAGCCTTGACCCTTATCCTCCGATATGTCGAAATGACGAAATTTCAGCATGTCTTCTATGCGAGTCCCATGATAGAACTTCCTTCCTTTTTGGGATTCTTGGACTTCAAAAATTCGCAAATGTGGATGCTAATCCTTTAGCTCCTCAACCTATGAAACCCCAAAATGGTCAATGAATGTCTAACCTCTGTGTTGGCGAGTATGCCACCTGTCCACTCTCAGATGGATGGCTCAGATCTTCTTGTCACTTTGCCACTCGCGAAGTTGAAGAACTTTCCCTTCTATCCTCTGATATCTGAATCCCCAATATGGGTGATCTTGTGACACGTGTCCACTTCCAAATGAACTGCTCAGATCAAATTCATTTTTTTCACCATGGAGATTCCCGATCTCCTGTCCTCGAGACTTCCAATATCCCAATTTTTGAAGTCCCGATATCCTGATGCCTTTCGAGACTTTCACCTCTCCTTATGAGGGTTTAACCCCCATGCAACTCCTGTCAGATCCAATGGCTGACAAGTATCTAAGTGAGATCTGATGACTCATGATATCCTCTCCCTATGAGCTCCTCCTGCTCCTTCCAGGATGTGTAAAACCAACGATCCAGATCTCCTTCGTAGTCTAATCGAATGACTGTGGTGCCTCCTCCTGACCTTCTCCATACGTTCTTCCCAAACTTGGAAGAATTCTAATTTCTCAAAGGCCTCGACCTTGGTTCTATCCCTTCTATGATCTCTTTGACTTTGAGCCTCACCCGTGCAAATAAAAACGTTGTCTCTCCTAAGCTTTATAGACTCTAAACTCCTCCAAAGAGTTCTTCGACCTCTGCGCCCCTTGCTGTTATGGTTCTGTGTGCTGAAAGCACTACTCCTCTTGAGCTTTCCCTTTGAATCCTTGAGGGATTCCTTGACTTCTACGCTCCTATACAGATTCTTCATGCACACAAAGGTGCTATCCCTTCTGAGCTTCTCAACCACTCAGATCTCTAAGGAACTAAGTCCCTTTTTCCTTTCTCCCTCAGATGGAGAATTTTATATCCTCCTGGCTATCTCTCTACTCAAGCAACCTGATTTCTGAGTCTTTCAAGGTGTTCAGTAACCCTATGAAGGTCCTTCCTCTTGGACTCTTATTCAAATTCAAAACTCAAAAAAGAGTTCTCTCTTTGCTCTCCAACACCTACTCAATGTCCTCTTAGTAGAGTGTCTTACCATAGAACGTCCAATAGTTATGTCCTCTCCTATGCACCTTATGCACCTGCTCAATGCCCTCCTGGAAGAGCTCTCAAAATACTTAATGATTCTAGTTCTTCTTGAACTCACAATAGAGTTCTTTTGTCTTCTGTGCACTCCTTGCACTAGCTCAATGCCCACTTGGCAGAGCTTTTACAGAACTCCTCAGAGATTCTATCTACAACTGTGTTCTTCTCCACAACCTTGCCTCTAAGGTCTTCAGTAACCTTATAGGTCTTCCTCTGAATTGATGATTCCAGTTTCTGTGCTCACCTGGCACATCTTTGTCTGACTCTGCAGAGTTCATAAATGCACCCTCCGTGCATAACTATCAGAACCCACAACGTTTTGTCACACCCTCCTGGTGTGAAGCCTCAAAGACCTCTCAAACCTGAAATCAAAACAATTCCTGCAAATGCCTAACATACATATACAACATACGTTCATATCATTTAAAGAACACTCACAGACATTCATTTAACACCATAAATATGTGCAGGAAAAACTGTTGTTTGTATTAAAATCACAAATGTCTGTATTTACAAGGTGTTCTGTAGCACGGCCTGTAACAAGGTCTTAGCTCTTCTCTTCTCTTCTCTATGCTAACTCGACTATCTATGCTCTCCTTCCTCAAATGAGATACAATATGATATTTCACCCAAGGGGCTCTTCGAGCTCTTCGCTCCAACCTACCTACCCTATTCAATGGCATTGAATGGGTGGTCTAGTCTGTAGGTCATATCTAGATCTCAGCCTTACAAAACATTAAAGGCCTTCCTATCTATAGCATGTGCAAAGGCATGTCTTCCCAGCTCAATAGCTTAAACATTTAATTACATTCATTTAATTACATTCAATCGAATCAAAATGAGGGCTGCGCCTCTCTTCACTTTGAATGCATGCTCTTGATGTGGCTGGTTGGCTAGCTGGTTGACGTGAGATGATGCTCTTGCATCTTATATTATTTGATTTTTATTTATATTGTATTTATTCAATTTATATTATACCTCCATCAATTATTATTATTCATTATTCTTACTAATCACTACTACATTTGGGTCAAATTCCGACAGCGCGTTCGACGCAATTGCCACTTTCTATTGTCGGAAGACCGACAAACCTCGGACCCCCTCAAACGTCGTTTCACATGACGTCATTTTTTCGATGACCTAATTTTCGTCTGTCTTGCGCCGTTTCAAACGTGGAAAGAGAGACGTTGCAAATGTGGCAAGACCGACGCTGTAAATGTCGCAAGAGAGACGTTGCAAACGTGGCAAGAGAGACGTTGCAAACGTGGCAAGAGAGACATTTCAAACGTGGCAAGAGAGATGT
>JZKD02S1620438.1:164041-177973 GCA_000966675.3 Picea glauca
TATATATATTGAAAAGTTGTTAAAACTTTGCAGTAACTAAAAGTTTTTTGTTTCCAACTTTTTTATTCATTTTTTATTTCGTCTTTTACACATCATCAGTTTCACCTTCATACCCCTTGACATAAGAAAAATCCATAAAATTAATGCTAAATTTAAAATTTATTAGACTTTTGTGTTTGTAGGGTTAACCAACTAGTTCAGGATTAGGGCCTTGGATTAGGTTGGAGAGGAAACTCTTCAAGGCCATTTAAAATCAAACATTGGAGTCTGAGTTAGGGAGTGTCTAAGTCCAGTATCATGAAATTTATCTGGGAGCCCCCTCTAACATAGGGGATAAACATGAGGTCGCGTGCAGAAAGGTAGCGGAGATAACCCCTCCAAAGCTGGACCAATCGTAGTGGAGAACACATATAGAGGGCTTGTTTTGGGGATTGCGTCGATTGCATTTTCCATGATGCTTCGTGGTTCTTGAATCCATTCAAGGTCCTTAGTTGTCTTTCAGACCACTTTCTTTCTATACCCTTGATAGGTTTTGGGCTCGATACCCTGCTCATTATGGTCTATCTAACTTTCGACTGTACCCGCCTAGTGACTATTCATGCACTGGAAACCTAGTTGCCTATCTTTTTTAGGGACATACACAGGTGATTGCGGTGGTATACCATGGTACCTAGGACAGAGATCGGGCCACTCTTTGCAGAGTATACTGGGAGGGTGCTTCTGTGTTCGAGTTGTACTTGCACCGATAAGTTGCTCTAGTGTTGGTTGTTGTAACTGTTCTTCAAATTAATTTAGTGTTTGCCTGCCTTATCTTCTAGGAACTTTTTTAGTGTGTGTTACTTTTGAACGTTTAGACTACCCTAGAGTGTCTTTGATCTTCTCACACAATGAAGGATCACGAGCTCCGTTGGTCACGAAGGTTTCTTGGCCTGCCACCGGTTACACTGGAGCCACCCCCGCCACCATTAAGGTGAAAGCTAGACCAACAAGGGTATTTTGAAGCGATTGGGTTACAAGCAATTGTGCCCGACCAACATTTGGAGGAATCAACCATTTTGGACCTTGAAGAAAATGCTCTTTGTCTAGTGGAAACCCCAACCACTGATTTCTTGGCACCTTTCATCATACCAATTCAATCTTATGAGCATGAGATAGTGTTGCACACAAAAATGGAAACAAATGTTGTTACTCCTTCTAGGAATTCTTCAATTCCCACTACGGTTGTCACCACAGGAGAGTTTTCACCTCCTAACTCATAGTCACCAGTTCGAGCCACCATGGTATCGACTGCGTCTACATCGCACTGTGGTCTGATCCCATATTTGGCGGTGGCCATAACCCCTTTCACGCCAAGTGTGATGGGCCCTCCATTCTCATATAGGATGCCTAGTTTGGGTACAAGTCCTGTACTTTCCTACTCCACTTTACAGACTTCAGGTCTAGGGACAGGGAGCTCTACTTCTCCTTTACAAGGTTACATGGGGGGCACTCCTACTCCTTTTAATTCTTTCCCTTATGGAGGAGGTCATATCCCTCCTTCATCCCCTTCACTCGGTGGCTCGCATCAACAATCCGTCGGGCAACCTACATACCATAGTTTATTTGGAGCAGGGAGTCAAGGACCACCTTCACATAGTATGCCGATAGGTTCGACACCATTTTATTTGGCTGGAATGTTTGGCCTTAATGTCTTCTCGTCAGTCTCTTTCCCTACTAGGGAAATACCATTTTTGGACAATCTATTCCTATGTAGGGTACTATTCCTGCACATGGGGCAAACCTAGGAACTTCTTTCGCATCAGGGCCTTGGAATTTTGGGCAGGGATCCATTCCCTCATCTAGAATGCTGATCTGGGGTAATTCTTTCCACAATCAATGGGACCTCAGACAAACTACTATGCCCATCCCCACGGGACCAACATGGGGAAACCCTTCCCAGAGTCCTTCGAATATAATGCATGTCCAACCATCTATGTCCTATTTGGGAAATCAACCAGTGATGTCTCCACATATGCAAAATCCATACGCTAGCCAGGACCATGGTTTCTGCCAAAATCCAAGCCAACAACCAAACTTTTCCTAGAAACCTTCGGCCAGTCAAACTCCAGGCCCCTTTTTCCCAGGTTATCACCAACAACCCAAACTACCCTTCCAGGTGACTTTGCACTTGCCCGATTTGACAAGGTTGTTGAATGACCCCATTTGTCACAATCCACGTTGGCCTCCTATGCCAACGAGGTTGCCTTTAGAAATTCCAAACTTTGAATCCAAAGATAACGAAGATCTAGGAGATCTTGCGACTACCTTCCATCTTTGGTGCTCATCTAACTCATTGAAGATGACTCCATACAGTTGTGATTGTTTTAACGTACTCTCATTGGGAGTGCCACGAAATGGTACATTGAGCTCGATCTCTCAAGATACTATTCTTTCGGTGAGATGGCAATGGCTTTCCTAAACCATTTCTAGTTACTTGTGAGATACGACGTTGGCACAGAGCTACTGGCCAATTTTGAACAGACGACAATAGACCATATCTCTGATCACATCCGAGAATGGAGATGCCGAAAGAGTCTAATTAAGGTGCTAGTCCCACCAACATTCCTGCTTGAGTGGTTTCTTAAGTATTTGGTCCCGCAGTTATCCAAAGACATCACAACATTGGGAGTATTCTCCGAAGAAGATGCCATCATGAGAGCTCAACAATTTGAGCTCATATATTCTCAGTCTGGTTTATTATACAACATCTTTCTAGATGCACCACGCTCAATACTTGATAAAACTAGACAAAGAGTTGGACCACATGCCGATGGTATTGTTGGTTCAGCACTAGCAAAGCCCACTGAGAAATTGACAAAGTAGTTGTAGCAGTTATCTATACAACACACAGTGGCCAGCACAACTACTAATTTGGCTGCTCCCCCTACCAAAACGTCGGAGGTACACATAGTGCAATCGAATAATCCCAAGGCCACCCAACAGCCTGAAGGAAAGAAAAAACAATGAAAGAAGGGTAAGGGGGATAAAAAACCTATTGATAATGTTGGTAGGGACAACACTGAAAAACATAAGGCAAGGTATCCATGCAACTTGTGCGTGGAAGATCACCCGACCCATCTATGTCCTCGGCTTGCAGAAGCCCAAAATTTTGTGACGCAACAACAACCTACTGTGTTAACCAATCCATTTCAACATGGACAAAATCTAACCCAAGCCTCTGCAAGCATAGAAGGGGGAAGCCAAGAACCTTGTCGACCTCAAAACAACCCCACATCTGTGAACATCTATATGGTTAGGGGTGATGCTTTTATATCGACTAGAGCACACGACTATAGTAAACCAAGCACTTCTGAGAAGGGTAAAGAAGATAACCTCCCATCTCTTCCTCTACAGATTGAGAAGATGGTGGGAGAAAGAATGACATGCATTACCAAAGGTGCATTTAAAAAATATTCTCATAACCCAAACATAAGGGCCACCCAGAACTACTCTTTGGTGGAGGATTTATCACAAACCCCTTGTGCGATGTCCACTTTGGAGGTCCTCCAAAGCTGCCCTTCCGAGAGGAAAGTGTTGTTAACCGCTTTAGGATCTACAGAGACTTGTAATCCGGGTACAATCATGCAATATACAATTGACTTAAAACCTCGTCTACCTTACCATATAGTGTTTCAGATAGTAGTGGCTTATCCCACAAAAACTTTTACTTGGAATATCTTCCGCACAGTGGTTGATGAGAGTGCCTCAACATGCATTATGTCATTGGCATGTTGGAAGGTCGTTGGCCAGCCCATTTTGTCTCCATCACCTACTCTCCTCACTGCTTTAGATGGTCATTCATTTCGAGGTAAGACCATGTGTGTCAAAGCAGAGGTAGTCGATGCTCCCCTGAACCATAACCTCTTGTTAGGAAGGAGTTGAACTTACTCCATGCAAGCTACGGTTCATACAGTTTTCTAGGTCTTGTTGTTTCCACATCAAGGCCGGATAATGACCATTGATCAATTGTCCTTCTCTAGACCTGACCCTGCTTTGGGGGCATCCACGGTCCTGGTGATTGATAATCCTCAACCAAGTGTCGTCAACGTAGGGGTTGTCTTGTGCCCATCTTTCATGGGTACCTTTGATTACCCACCCCCTCAAGGCGATATCAAGTTTATATCCAATCACCATAAGGTTGAGATTTTTCAAGTTTCGCCATTCTGCATGACTTACTTCGATGATCCGTGGATACTTCCTTCCCCGTCGACCATGATGGATGGGATATGGCACCTGGGCATGAACATTCTCTTGTCCACAGCTAAAGTAGCATACTCTTTAGCCCAATAAACTTCAGCCAACATTGATCCAACTCCTACACAAGAATTCGATCCACTACTAGAGCCCATTTCGGCTCAGGGTTCTCCCACTCACATCGATTCATTAGACTTAGTCTTTCCCTCTGATGAATCCATAATTGAAGCAATGACTAGTCCAGATAAACCCTAGGAAGATCTTCATCACCGATCACATTTCCTCCCAGAGTTAAGATGAATTGAAGTAGGAGAATTCATCGCGACTATGACAGGAGATTGGTCTTGTCCTATTAATCCCTTAGCTACACACGAGGTTTATGCTAAGGGTAATATGGAAACTATCACTGAAACCTTACCAATCAATATCTCCCAAAACCATGGCATCATGGAGAATGTATTTTTCGGAGCAGACTACTCCCTCGAAGAGATTCAAATATACATAGATCTTTTCAAAGAATTTCGAGACATTTTTACTTGGTCTTACGAGGAAATGCCAGGCATTGATCCAAAAATAGTTGAACATGAAATCACAATATATCCTGATGCCAAGCCGGTTCAGTAGAAGCTATGTCTAGTTAATCCTAGGAAAGTAATAGCCATTAAGGTTGAGGTTGAGAAATTTCTAAAAGTTGGGTTTATATATCCTATCCATTTGAACCAATGGATGTCAAACCCCATGCCAGTCAATAAAAAACAAGGCACGATTCATGTATGTACTGAATTTCGTGATTTGAACAAGGAATGTCCCAAAAATAATTTTCCCATACCATTCATCAACCAAATCATTGACGAATGTGCAGGTTGTGAAGCCTTTTCTTTCATGGATGGATTTTCAGGATATAATCAGATTCAAATCAAACTTGAAGACCAACATAAAACAAAATTCATTTGCCCATGGGGTACACTCGCATATCGTAAAATGCCTTTTGGTCTCAAAAATGCTGGAGCCACCTTTCAGCGGGCCATGTCTTTTGATTTCCATGACCTCAAGCATATAGTAGAGGCCTATCTAGATGATTTAGCATCGCGATCTCGCAAGAGAACGGATCATCCCATACATCTCCGACTTATCTTCGAATGTTGTCGCTACTTTCGAATTCGCCTGAATCCAAACAAATGCAACTTATGCATAACATTAGGATGATTGTTAGGTTTCATAGTGTCAATAATAGGGATCATGGTTGATCCTCTCAAGGTTGAGGCAATAATTTAGTTGTTCCCCCCACGCACAATCCTTCAACTTCAGAGTCTACAAGGTAAGGCAAAATTTTTATGATGCTTCATCGCCAACTATGCCAAGATCTCCAAGGGCTTTATGCGCTTACTAAAGAAAGACATTCCCTTTTACTAGGACAATGCTGCTCAATGCTCTTTCGGCGCATTAAAACACGCCCTCACAACTGCCCCTCTGCTCCGGCCACCTAACTATAACAAAGATTTATTATTATATCTAGCTACAATAGAGTCAACCATTGGCATGGTTTTAGTTCAGGAAGATGACTTGTTATCAGAATACATGATCTACTACCTTAGTTGAGGCCTCATAGGACCAGAACTCAATTATTCTCACATCGAAAAACTTGTGTTGGCAACAATTCATGTTGTTCAACAGTTCCGTCATTATGTTTTGTTTCACAAGACCATCGTCATTGTTGTCATGAATCCATTCCAGTACATGTTGACACGATGTGTAATAGGCGGAAAAATCAGTAGATGGATAGTCATCCTCTAGGATTTTGACTTAGACTTTGTTTCAACAAAGTCCAAAAAGTCATTGGTCTTCGTAGAACTTATTTCGGAACTTCTGGTTGAGTTAGGTGATGTTGTGCTTGAAGAATCGCCTATCTAGAGAGATATGTTTTTGATCACATCTTCAGATCCCTGATATGGAGATATACTTATCTATCTCCAAATTTTGAAGCGCCCCACCTCTGCTTCCCATGATGAGCATCGACGTATACACCATTAGGCTAAGAATTATCTCATAATCGAAGATACATTGTATTAGAGAGGTGTAGACTACATCCTATGTTGATATCTCATGCATGAGGAAGCAGTTATCATGCTTAATGATTGCCATAACGGAGCTTGTGGTGGTGATTTTTCTAGGTTGGCAACAACCCAAAATATTCTACGAGCAGGTTACTTCTGGATGACACTTATCAAAGATTGTATCGAATCGGTCAAGAACTGCCATCCATGCCAAATCTTCTCTCGGAAGACGAGGGCACAACTCGATCCCATGTTTCCTGTCATCATAGTTGGCCCCTTCACCAAGTGGAGGATTGGTTACACTACTTGCAACCTTCCTTCAGCAAGGGGGAAACTCTATATCATCGTAGCTATAGACTACTTCACAAAGTGGGTCGAAGCTATGCCAACGTTTAAAGATGATGGAGAGACTGCAACTCTATTTTTATTCAATCAGATAATAGCAAGGTTTGACGTCCCAAGGGAGATTGTCACTGACCATGGCAGTCACTTTCAGAACCAAATGATGATCAAGTTAACATCAAATCTTGGGTTACGGCAAGAACATTCATCACCCTACTACCCCCAAGAAAATGGGTATGTGGAAGTTGTAAACAAAACTCTTAAGACCATTCTACAATGAACTATCAAATCAGCCAAGTCAAATTGGCATTTGATGTTATACTCGACATTATGGGCTTACTGAACATCTGTTAATACTGCAACTAGATTCTCACCTTTTCAACTCATTTACGGGCTAGAGGCAGTCTTTCCCATTGAATGCCAGATCCTGTCTCTAAATTTGGCAGTACAATTATTACCAGACACTTCTCCACTCGAAGAATGGTTAGTATACCTTGAACAACATTGTAATGCGGCCCTAGCCAACGAGGCTCACAAACATAAGGTCAAGTGTTAGTATGATAGGTCCATTCATCCTTGGATTTTCTCTAAAGGGGACCTTGTCCTGGTCTATGACCAAGATAAGGACCCCCTGGGGTTAGGAAAATTCAAACCCATGTGGTTCAAACCTTTCATCATAAAAGAGGTATTAAAAAAGGGCACTTATCGTCTGGTTGATTTTGAAGAGAATGATTTAGTGGAGCCTAGAAATGGGCTCTAATAAAAAAGTATTACTCATAGGCAGGCCACTGTGGGTAACTTTTTGTAACATATGTATAGTCTTTGTACTATTACTTTTTAGTTTCTTTTAGTGTTATGGACGTGTCATTGATATTATCTTTTCGTCACTATGGTAGATGTCAAGTGATTGAGAGGTGTTCATTGGGTATGTAGACGGTGATAGTCAACACACTCGAAGGCTTGCTTCCGCAGCTTGGGTAATCTTTACACCTCAAGGCCAGTTATTATCTTCCAGAGGGATATTCTTAGGTGACACCACAAATAATATTGCCGAGTATAGTGTAGTTATTAAGTTGCTTCGTGACGCTTTGTCATTGGGTATCTCTTATCTCTGGGTCTATCTCGATGCTCAACTGGTTGTGTCTCAGTTAAACAGAGTGTACGAGGTTCATGATCTAACTTTACACCGACGATTCCTTAGGGTATGTCTCTTAGAATGAAAATCTGATTATATTATATATTTTCATGTTCCTAGGAGATTAAACCAAGCTACAGATACTCTAGCTAATCAAATTTTAGATTGGCATCTTTCACACATATGAAAGAACATTAACATAAGCATGTAAATACTTTTTGTACACATGGTCCATAAAGACACAAAAGACCAAAAAACCATATATAATATCATAAAGTAACCAGAGTACATACATGGATGCAAGCGCCTCAAAAATAGGACCAATAACGAGTCACAGGGCTTTTTCCCTAAAAAAATATATACAAGTAGTGCTCGTGGCACGTCAAAATGTCTAGCTAAAGTCACCACCCATGGGCCCTATTATAATGGTCCACAACATTGACTAAACGCTGAAACAATCATATCCACGTCCGTGGTGCCCCCACTACATGAGGCTACATAGATGGTGGCAGGTCCTCAATTTATGCCATTGGGACTGTGCGAGTGAGTGCAGTAAAGTTATGCTCAACCCGTCTCAATACCCTCTCAGCCTCCCCGGATGGAAGATCTCCTGCTACTGTTGGTCCCTCTGTGGAAGTAGGTGCAACCCCTAGTTGAGGATGACGCCTGTTCCTCGCATAGTCAGCGGGTCACACTAGTCCCACATCTGCACACAATGAAACATATATTCGTCAAATACTCTGGCATAACAAAAAAAATTATATATATAAAAAAAAAACATAAAAATTACATATACAACAAAAAAAAACTACAAAGGTGGAGACTTACCCATCTCCCCTCGCTCCTCACCAGGAGGTACTGGTATCTCCGAGTCTCTTGAAAAATCAATCCCAGCATCGGGGTAGTCCTCTATAACTGGGATCTGTCATGACATCCATGCAAAAAATTCATCATCAAAGGACTCATTGGTCCTTCCACCACCCTTTCGCGGTAGTAGTACTGCCCATCTACACATAGCAGGAAGAGAGGCCTGATGTCCTCGTACCACTACTCAAGGACTAAAAATCAGAACTCTGTAAAAAAAGAACGAACATAGAATGGTCTTGAACCTGAAGTTCCTATGTGTCTGTAAATGACAATCTGTCAATTGCCTCTTCATACACTCAAGCAAAGTGGTACTCCAATAAAATACTTGTGCATTTAAGCATTGGACTGCGCAGTTCATCTGTGCATGGGATGCCTGATGTAAATCCACAGAACCAGTAATTCTCCCAATAAGCAATACTATCACCTGTAGCGATATGTTAGTGATCTTGCTTATAGGCACTTGCATGCTTGTGCAGTCCATATTAGATGCACAATATAGACCTATCAATGCCACTATGTTATGCGGCCCCGCAGGAAAAGTATGGAAATTGACTGGTTCCCCTCTCCTAGAGAGGCCAATCAAAAAGTAAATGTCCTCGACCGTGGGCACTAGTGACTTCCCCTCTAACATGAATGCCTCTGCATCTAGATTCCAGTAGTCAACGAAGGCATTCAGTAGCCTAGGTTGTGCCCGCATGAAAGGACATAGAAAAAACTTGAGTAACCCACACTGCATCAACGTAGCCACAACATTGGGGTCTTCCCCGACCAACTCATTCACCTCTTCATGCTCTCTTTTCCTCCAATGGACATACATCCTGCAAAACAAAATGTTCAGGAGGTTTAACCCTTGCTTTTGAAGTCTTTTTCATTCAATAAGGGGGCCCATGCATGCTGTATTGGAGACAGTCATGTGTACACGCATGTAGAGTTCAATTTGGCTAAATTTACATGTGGCTTGTCCTGAGACAGCCCGCGTGGACCTAGGGTTGACCTTTTAAAGGTCGACGCCCTCCTAAAAAATGAAACCCAATGCGTAAATAAAGATGTAAAATGCAAGATAAGGGAGTTTGTACTTACCTGGTCCAGACTTAAGTTTGTTTCATCCACTGTAACTCTCGTAATCACCACTTTAATCAAAGGGGGGATTTTGGCTCTAGAGTCAATTTCCAAATCAGCAATGGTGATAATGAGTTGCCAACTTCTATTTATAGACTTTTTGGCCTCTTTTTGTCACTTTTTTGGCCTCCCTTATCATTTTCTTTATACCAAAAATTATTTAGAGTGATTCAGGTGTTATATAGGAGGGATTTGACCGGGTATTGGGACAATTTGTTTTGAGTTTTGAGTATTTTTTGACGGTCCGTGGCAAATTTTTTTGACAATCAACTTGAACATATAGGTTAGGTTTTTACCCTGATTTTTGTATCTCGTTGTCTTTTTCCTTTGCCATAGGATCAATCCCATCTAGTTCTGACACAAAACCATCATATCTACTTTAGAAGTGTCGCAACTTGGTGGTAGAGCTTACCAGAACATGGATGGCCTAGGTAGATCCTAGTTGCATTATGGTATTCATGCTGTCTCTAAAAACATTGTAGGCTCAGGAGTCCTTGTAGTTTTTCCTAAATCTCAGTTTGAGCTTCATTTGCATGATTCTTCTTCACTCTTGACCTCACCCTCAGGACTCCCAAAACATAACGGGTCTTCTTTTAAGCCCTTTTCAGGCCCTCTAAATATGAAAATATTGCCAAGCGATCTTGTGGCCTTTCACGCTCATTAAACTAAAATTTGAAGTCACGTCTGTCCGGTGGTAGTTTACCCCTTTTTTGGTCCGGACGGTCAACTATACGAACAAAGGTATATTCTATGGAACTTCATCTCTATAGAAGAGTACTCTCAGGTATAATTTTATCCCTTTTTCTGGACTGAGGGACTAAACTTACGAAGAAGGAACCCCCACGGAGTCCATAGTTAAGATCTTTTTCAGACTCCCTAAAATTGAAAAGATCGTCGAGTGACCTTATTCTTTCACACTCATTAAACTGGTCCAGAATAAAATTTCTGATGGAATCCATAGTTAAGCCTTTTTCAAACTCCTTAAAAATGAAAAAATGGCCAAGTGATCTTGTCCTTGTCACACTTGTTAAAATGGTTTTGAATAGATGTCTTGTCGGTGCTAGTTTACCCCTTTTTCGAACTGACTAGACTATTTTCGAAAAAGGTACCCTAATGGAGTCTCCTTTCAAGTTTTTTCAGACTCTCTAAATATTAAAAACCACTGAGCTTACCTTCTCTAGGCTCATTAAACTTACATTGAAGGACGTTACCATTGTGTGTTTTGTTAACCGCATTTGCATACCTTATACGCCAGCCTTGGAATAGTTTGCTTCTGTGTCTTAACACTCTTGGCCCCTGGGGGATTTCTCTCAAGTATCATTATACTAGAACATTAGTCTTGTCCTTGTACCTTGAACTTTTATGTTTGCATCACTCGTTCCTCCATTGTAACATAATATTCCTTTATTATTTTTCCCAAAATTATTGAAAAACGAAAAAAAAAATCAAATATACCCCAAAAAGAGGAAGGGAAAAGTATTTTCTTTATTGGCATCATAATGAGTCACCCTTGGATAAAGCACATCTTTTCATTTGTTTATCAAACTATGGGATATAGTACAACCTTAGGAAGTTGTTCTCACTATATAAAGTTGTGTCCTCCACCGTTTGGTTATTCTTCCAAACATATAGAGACTTTGCGTTGCCTCCTACTTTGTAGACTTATGATTAATGCCATGCTGCCTGAGTCTCATCATTTGTCACCAAGCCCGAGTCATCCCCTCTGCATTTTGTCTCTTGCCCTCATACCCAGCCATCCTGAATGTTCAATCAAGTCCTTGTTTGAAATCAATGAAGCCTTTAGTCTGATTATCTAGTCCATGACCGACGAACCGTTGAAGACCTCTGGGTAGTAAATTCATACACTCATATTACACTCCTATCTGGAGTTTTGAAGATTTTGAATTTGTTTCTCGAGCTTTGAAGATCTCATCTCTAGCCATCAGGTCGTATCAACTTCTAGAAGATGGATACTCTATATGTATATCATTTTTATTTTGAGATGTAGCTCCACTGTGTATTGTTCGCAGCTACTCTTTATATAATTATATGACATGGATCTACAATGTATTTGATTGGTAGCCATGATTCTATTTTATCCTGAGCATGGGCATGCTCACCTCGGCGAGACATTTGTTCTTTTGCAGACGACGCCTCCCAGTTCCTAATCCTTGGGCTCAATCGTTCAACACATTAGTAAATATTGGTCATGTATTTCAATAATAAATTCTCTTCTGACCTCACACATTAGGGGGCGTCTGTTATAACCCTAAATTGCACTACACATGCTTACCTGGCATCAGGCCATCTCAGATCCCTTCTTTTCCAAAGCACTACTGAACAACTCTTTAGAAAACCTCTTTTATAAGGGCCCACATGCCCTACTCTATTACTGCACGCGTGTACACGCTACTTCACCTCAAACAGCCTGCATGGACCGACAAAAGCATGAAAAAAGGAAAGTTTCTGACGAGACACACAACTCTGGGTGAGTTAACTAAAACTCTCAGCCATGCATGGCTGAGGGTTCATCCAAATACCTAGCTTCTTCTAGCCTATAAAAGAAGGGCCAGGGCCCCATTTGGAGGAGGAAAAATATATCAAAGAAACTCTTCCCGTTTGCATATTCCCATTGTCCCAACCCTTTAGCCATCCTTGTGCTAGAAGAGATACAAAGCAAAGAAGTTGGAGGACAGTTGAAGAGGAGCCTAGGATCAGGTTTGCGGAGCGGTGGCTGGTCTCGACTTTTTGTAAGTTGACTCATTCAAAGTAATAAAGAAAATTCTTTTCCCATCCCAATTCATGAGTTATTCATAATTTTTTAAGTACATGTTTGAATCTCTAACCTGTCAGTCTATAGGTAAGATGCCTGTGTAGTTGTTGCTTGTCTTGTATACTCATCAACATTAGAAAGGAGAACTACAAACAAGTGATCAAGTGTGATAAGGGATCGACATCAAATGCCTGGAACAAGGTAGTTTGATCTAGCCATGTTTTACATAAAAGAAATAGGACTTAAGTTTGGGGATGAAGGTAGAAAGTAGATTTTCTCTTGGTCATATCTGCATGCAAAGTATAACCCTATTTGCTAGTCTGTAAGGAGATTTCCCTCACAACAACATCATTTATAATGGTTTGGGCTTCAAGCCATCCTTTGGCCCCATTCAAATCATCTTGGAAAAACTTTCGACCCACTTTGCCTCATTTGTTGCAACACCCAAAAGGCTCCTTTCCATTACATCCAAGGAACATGGGAATTTAAGACAATGTTATAGACCACAAAATTTGGTTCAAGCTGAGGATCTCAATGTAGAAATTCCACATTATTAGCTTGGAAGGACACACATCACATGAAAGACATCCAATGCTTCTACCGACCTCCTCGCCTTTCGAAGAACATAAATCAATGTTGTATAGACATACCTCCATTGAAATCCCTTATGTTGCACTAGATGGCTTGGAAATGTTCATTTGATAGTGACAACTTATCACTTGTTCTCATGGAAACTACTTTACTACATCCTTGCTGAATTCTCTGATTCTCGGATCTGATAGTTATTGTTTTATAATTTCAATGCAAAATTTTGTTTCATGCCACAGTTATCATAGAATAACTATGCATTGAGAATATCAACTATTACAATGCAACAGAAATAACAAGATCTATAATTATTAACCATGCACAGTAGACATGCGAATGCAAGAATTTATCCTAGGAAAACCAAAACCAAGCTTGGAAGAAAACCCAACAACATTTCTTATAGAATAATCAATTCAAGAGTTTACAAGTTTATCACCATCAAAATAGACCAAGAGATATCAAAGATTCACCTCCCCAGCCTAACACAACTCCCAAGAAGTAGCACACAAGATAGAATACAAAGAACTTCAAGTTGCAGCAAATTTTACCCCGAATTGTACAAAACCCATTATACCCAAACTTAAAAGGGGATTAATTAATTTGTGAATGTTTCAGTTGTGACGAAATTTTATTTTATTTCTGAATGTTCCATTTGCTAATTTTTTCTCGATGTTTCATTTCCAAATATTTGCTAATTTGTATGTGGGAATGTTTCATTTGATAATATTTGCCAATATTCCATTAGTTCATATATTGTTTTTTCAATATTTCTTGCACGTACTAACATTCTTCTTGAAATTATGCCAGAGTGATGATAGTGG
>JZKD02S1620438.1:178023-252803 GCA_000966675.3 Picea glauca
TATTTGCCAATATTCCATTAGTTCATATATTGTTTTTTCAATATTTCTTGCACGTACTAACATTCTTCTTGAAATTATGCCAGAGTGATGATAGTGGAAAAGGCCCTGAGCGTGGTAGAGGTGTTGATCGGGGCAAAGGCCCCATTCCTAGCATTGCATCGATCGAAAACGATGAATATATAAGTGATGAAGAGATATTTGATTCTAGAGACCCCTTGCAAACAATAGAATTGTCCCGAAGAAATGCCAATTTGGAATTCTGGGATTTGATCATTGCTGGGGTGGAAACTGCTGAGGATTTCCAAAGGATAGTTGAATTACACGTTAAGATAGCAAATTATGGGGTAATTCATGTCATCTAACAATATCAATTTTTGGTTTTAAATTTTGTAATTTGATATATGCAATTAACACATATTTATCATTGTAGAATTTTGTGAGATCAATGAGAGGGGAAGCGGAAGGTCCTGGTAGCATCAACGAGACTGCAATAGTGAACTTGCATGGCCATATAGCCACCAGGATATTTTCCACCCCAAGTGTGCCATCTGATACTGATTCTATCGCTTCTAGGGGTGATCCCACACCCCCACAACACACTCTAGATCGTGCAGTTGGTGATCGTGATCATGGAACTGATCACTCTTCCATTGATTATTACCCTGGTGCTACATGTATCCAAAGCACAGGAACAATCGTGGTATCATTTTTGGTTGACTAGGACATGGTTCCTCTAAAAATATTACAACTACCAGGTATTTAATATATGTCTTTATAGAGATTCCTATTATATAATTGTTTAAACAATCACATATCAATGAGATTTAAATTACTAGTGATGATGATGTTTTATAGGAAACAATGTGTTCTACAATAGTTTGCATGACTATGCATTAGAACTTTTTGGGCCGACCATTCGACTACGATGGAATCGACAAGATTCCAAACTAAAAAGCCTTCATATCTCCAGACTAGTTGGCAAGTTTGGTGACTCATTCAATAAGCTAGAAGTTCTAAAAAGGACCAGCAAGCATTTGGAACATGTTAGAGAGGTGTATAGGAATAAATTAGTACAAGACCCCAAGTGCGAACACCCTTTGGTTGTCCCCAAGAGGGAGTGGAAAGAAATTATTCTCGATGCAAGAGAATTAGGGATGAAATCACAAGGGAACAAACCACTTGGTGCTGGAAGGTAAGAGGTGTTTTCAATTTACTATGATGGTCTTTTGTTTACTTTATGAGGAAAACAATCAATATATAACATATCTCAAAATATTGCGTAGACTCCAAGACACTTTCAAGGCAACAAAGGAAAGACAAGACAAACACAACCAACATAAACTAGGCCAAGCTGGTTACGGGAGATTGAAGGCACAGTTTGTAAGTGCCTAAACATTTTTTTTTTTTTATCATCGTCACTAAATATGTAATTCATTATAGCTAGTGACTAATGATTTTGATATTTCTCAATGAAGGGGGATTTTTTCAACGACCAAGCCACAGAAGAAGATCTAAAGGTTGAGTTCATGAAGGTTTTGATGGTGTGGTGGTGCGATGAAGAAGTTTGGGGCAATCACCATGTGTCTCTCTGGAGGACATGGTAAATAAAATGAAATTAAAAACTCGTCAATTAGTTTTTACTCATTGATTACTTGTAATGTAAAATATATTTTTTATTCATTAAAAATGTAAAATAATGTATGTCTTTTCCACATTCGCAGGAGAGTAGCAATGCTACCAATGCTCTTGATGTACCTGTTGAACCACATATCGACCCCCATATTGATTCAAACATTGTTGCCTAAGGACCATTACATAGTGGTATGCGTGCAATTTTAATGTTTTTCCATTTTTCAATGAGTATTAATATTTAGGGTATATTCTGTACTAAATACTTATATTTTTTCATATGGTAGAGTGTGTAGATGCACTCGATCGAGAGTGGAGATCAACAAGCACAAAAAAAACAATGCAACCACCAGCTAATGTTTCTAATGCACCGACTAATCTAGGTATAAAACATTGTAATTAAATCTATATTAATTAAATTTCCCTAGGAATAGTGAATAACAATATCACTTGAATTTTTTTTGTTGTTGCAACAGTGGATGCCCATGCGCATCCTCAACCTCCATGCCAAAATACTAGAAGTTCATCATGGTGTGAGGTGTTGAGTACTGATGATGAAACACTTCAAGAAGGCCCAATAACTATGGGGGATCAGTTAAATGATGATGATGATGACTTAATTTGTGCTTTCATGGATACCAGGAAGAAGAAGAAGAAGAAAAACAAATGATTAGACATTTTATTATTAATATAAATCCAGTATATTTATGGTCCAATGTAATGTATTTTGTTTTCCTAAATGTCATGAATGTTATTTTCTTTCATGTTTTTTGTTTTATCACATGGCAATGAATGTTTTATGTTTACATTTAATGTTACTGTCATTTCTAATTATAGTTGTAAAATCTAGATAGATTGGGTATGGGGAAATGTGAGTGATGTGAGAGGAGGGGACGGGCCAAAAGAGATTCCACCTTCATGTGGTTGGTCCCGTTCAGTAGAGAATTATTTATTCTCGAAACAAAGAGAAACTCATTTAGGTATTTGTCTTTAGTCATTAATTTGTAGAGGTTGTTGCATCTTTAACTACTATTCTGAAATATAATTAAGTCAAGTGATGAATCACAGGATAGAAAGGAGCAACATTGGAGGCACCCCATCACTCAAAGGTATGGATCTTGTTAAGTACTAGTTTAAGGTGATATAATTACATATATGTTAGTCAATCTAAATATTAAACAATAATAATATAGGAAATGTGTTAAGAAAGTTAAATATTTTATGTTTTTTATATTTTTTTGAAGATTATTTTTGTTGAAATTATAATTTTGAATTGATGAAATTGTTGTTTTTAATGTAAAAATAGTTTAAATGTCTTGAAATACATCTTTTGTCACTGGATTGTGTACAATTAACATATAATATCTGCAATTGAATCATTCTTAAATTATTAGTCCATCCATAACAAGTTTAGAATACTAGATTAGTTTAAAATTTTACATCATGTGATGTCTTTATTGCACCTCATAAATTTATTTATCACAACAAATAAATTTTCACCACACAACGTATTGCATTCGACAATTTTAATCCATGCAACATCTTTATCGCACTTTATAAATTTATTTTACGCAATGTACTGCACTTAATTTTTCTTTGTGCGATACATTGCATTACAAATTTTTATCTATTCAATTTCTTCATTTTTTCTTCTAAGTCCTTCTCTCCATCCTTCCATATCTTTCACACTTTATAAAACTATCTTCTTGCGATGTATCTCACTATTAAATTTTACAGTGTGATACATTGCACATTTCAAACTTTTCTTTATCACGATAATGTTCCTTTCTTTATCGCATCTCTTGAGACTTTCTTCTTGTGTAGTGTATCGCACCAAAATTATCTTGGTGTGATACACCACACTAGAACAAAAATTCTTTTTTCATGATATGCAATCCTTCTACAAAAGATTCATTTTTTTTGCAAGTCTCAGGTCTACTTCCTTGATACAAATATTGTGTAGCATGAAAAATATTTTCATGTGATACACATTGTATTGCAAAGAAAATATTTTCATTCCATACATAATTTTTTGAAATTGTTTCTATGTAAATAATCTATGTTCCTCCTTTGCAGTGTATCGCACCAAAAATATTTTGGTGCAATACATTGCATCGCAAAAAAATTGTTTTTATGCAATAAACAACCATCTTCTAAGTTTTAAGAAACTTTTATGAGTTTTTAACCCATTTTTATGGGCGATATTTTGGCAAAATGACATGCTTCCTAGATTTCTTAGATGAGAAATCTCAGTTGTAATGCTCCAAATTATTGTTTCATAGGCACAATATTTCCAACCTATGGAGCATGCTCAATTCTGATGGAATATTTCCACTTAGTAGATTGTCATCCAGTTCAAGATATATCAATCTTGTCAGGTTGCCAATTTCATGAGGTATCCTTCCATGTATACTATTGTTTGATAAATCTAGTAAAGTGAGGTTGCCCTAAAATTGAGGGCACGATTCCTGTGATATTGTTTACTCCTAGGTCAAACATTTTCAATTTTGTGAGCATACCTAAATCTCTAGGAATGCTTCCACCCAAATGGTTCTAAGTCAAAGAAAAGACTATTAGATTGGAGCACCCACCTATAGTAGCTGGAATGGTACCTTAAAATTCATTTCTATAGTAGCTGGAGGTTGGAGCAATTGGTTAATACAGTCAGAAAGGGAAAAGTGGGAGTGCTAACAAGTTGGTTTCCATGTAAATAAAGGCTTTCAAGATGGGCCAATTTTCCAAGATCTTTCAGCACTATTCCAATTAACCAATTTTCATTGAGAAAGAGTAGCCTGAGTTGGGAACAATTGGTAAGAGAATCTGGTATGTTGCCTATTAGTTTATTACCCCATAGATGTAATTCCTGGAGATGGGCAAGTTTGGCACCAAACTCTGATGGAATTGGTTCACATGGTTTGTTCTCGTTCAAGACCATCCATTTGAGTAAAGTGCAATTGGAGAGTGAAGGAGGAATGGTTCCATGCAGATTGTTCTCACCTAAAACAATCTCAACCAAAGAAGAGAGGTGCCCTAAAATTGAGGGTACGATACCTGTGAGATTGTTTAATCCTAGATCAAGCATTTTCAATTTTGTGAGCATTCCCAATTCTCTAAGAATTATTCCACCCAAATGGTTATGAGACAAAGACATGACTATTGGATTGGAGCACCCACCTATAGTAGCTGGAAATGGACCTTGCAATTCATTGCTATCAAGCCAGAGCTCTCTTAGGCCAACAAGGCCTCCCAACTCTGGTGGAATGGTGTTGTCATTTTCATGAAGGCCATTTTAGAAGATAGAATCGTGGGAAGGAATGAGAGGATGAACATGAAATTAATGTTGGGATGTGTTTCAGAGCCATGAAAGTGTATGGTGACGTACACAGGAGGGAACATATGAACAAACTGTAAATCTAAAGTCAAATATGTGGCCTGATGTAAAATAAATATGCCTTTGTTCCTGAGTTTGTTCCAGTGCCTTCCATTTATGATCTTGTTGGTTGCATTCATCTTCAAATTTTCTTCAAGACAATTAAACAAGCAGCATATATTTATTTCTCATAATTGGAGGATCATGCATATGTCACAAATCTGATATAAGGGCTTCAGAATCATCCTCACCAAATTTGGATGTGTTGAAGACAACATCATTCCTTTAGCTGCTAACATTATATAATTGTATGCATACAAGAAGCACACACAACATCCTTGGGCAACATAAGCTTCCAAAAATAAATGCCATTTGCACTATGAAACATATAGAGGAAACACAATTCATTACCCAATTTACAAAGTGAAAACAGAAACCCAAATGAATCATCTTCATTATCAAATACATCTAGTTGGCCTTCTAATTGGATTTAATAAGATCCATCTTGATAACCATTGAATAAATATTCTTGGATTTGATGAAATGTAGACCTTCCAGAGCCCATAATGGTGACATCTTACATTTGATGGAATGTAGACTTATAATTGACTGCTTAGAAACAAAAAATGGCATTTATCTTTTCTAATGGGATGATATACCTCTTGTTCTCTAGAGTTTTGTGCAACTGTACAATGAATAACCTTCTATCCAAACCAGAACAACAACTTTCTTCCAATTTTTATGAAATATCACCTTCACCACATGAAGAAAATTCCTCTCTGTCTTTTGGAAAATATTCCAACATTGGTTGATGAGATTTAAATAAACCATCTCTTCTTACCATTGTAATCTCGACTTGATGTACTAGCATATACATCCATATAATTTGAAAATAAATGGCATAGGATCTAAAAATATGCAATAAAAATCCATCAAGATCATCTTAGAATACCAATTTAAGGCCTCTATCTACGATTTGAATCTTATAGAACACATGGTATCTACAACTATATAAAATTGTTCAATATTGGAAATTTGTTTGATTTCCCAACCTGACAAAGTTAACAACCATAGAAGGCATCAATGGTAATTTTAGTTCAACACTACCATAAAAACTTTGACCATGCTATCTGATGGGTTTTTTGCAAGCCTCTTTGTCACAACTCCAAAAATAAACACTTTATTCAACATACACACAAAATATACATCCAATTCATCATAGACAAAGATAAAATAATAGAGTGCATTTCATACATTCCTGTTGGCCAAGAACTCTCCAAATGCAACAATATTTGTCAATATTCTAACATATCTAGTAAGATTTGAAATGTACATATAAATGGGCCATGATTTGAATCTCATATCTCTTTCCTTAGATCAAACAAATAGACCAATATAGACCTGTTTATAATTCATCAACAAACCATTCAAATTTTCAATGAAGTTTTTTTTTCAGTCTTTTTTCTCAAACTAAACAAGAGCATATCCATTTCACTGACCATTTTCATCTGTGGCCACTTTGCAAGAAAGAATTGGACGAATTGCAAATATTGTGTCATGCAATGCTCTATTATGTATTGATTGATCAGAGAGTTAATGAAGTTTAAATCTTTGTCCTAGGGTCTATTTTGCTCAGTTTGATCAATAACACAAGACTTTTGATCATTATGTTACCTTCAACAGCTGAAGGAGATTACCTACCAGGTTAAAAAAAAACATTAAATTTGAGTCAATATCATTATCATCCTAATTTTAGACATTATATAAATTGTGTTCCTCCAAATTTACATCCTTATTAGATGGTTTTTCACACTTAACAATAAACTTAATGATATTGAATGAGATCCAACCTTGTAATGGAAGAATTAGGCATGTAGATTGAAGCATACCAAAAATTACCTTAATGTGTTGTCACCGTCAGATTCAGCTAAGATTGTAAGGCTCCTCACTGTCTTCATGAAATCTACGGATTCAATTAAAAGACAATAAAATATTTGCTTAGTTGTCTGAAAATACACATGAGAAATTATTCCTAAACTCAAGAAGAAAACACAATAGGAAAGTTCTTCTAACTAATACATAAGATTTCTCTCACATTGTAGTTGCTTGTGCTTTCAATTTTCTTAGGAAAGACAACATTAACATGATATGCAAAGACATTTTGTAAATCAAATAAAATAGCTTACAATTGTTTTCTTTTAGCCTTTGCCCAAGCCCTAATTTAGTAAATGGATTAGGTGTAAGTTTTGAGGTGAGATCAAATTACCTAGAAGGTTCCTCTCCAACCTGCCTCATACTGTTACCAATATCCTTGTAGATAATACGGTTTGATAGCTCTAAATATTCAATACCAAGCATTTTCCGTAACATGTCATAGAGTTGTTTATAATTGCCGAACATTGTCAGATCAAGGACTCGACCTACTTTTTCAGTCTCACTAAAGACATTTCAGGGAAGAAATGTATTCTTTGATGTCTTTTCATACCCAAAAATTTAGACCCTCTTTCTAGATACAGTGTGATAGTGCATTTGTCTATGCTCTTCACTCTTTCCACTTTCCCTTTGATGTAGGTAAGGTAAGACAACTACAAGGCCTATCCACTCGTGATTTGAGGGAACCCATGCAAAAATAACTTTGAATCATTTCTAGTACCATAAAACTAGGGAGAAATACCTCTAAATCATTTCCATTACCTGAAAATAGGGGCGAAAAAATTCTGCATCATTGCCATTATCAAAAAATCGGGGCGAAAGGGAGTATCTGGTTCTAATTTTAATCTAGAAAAAAATGTTATGTGTATTGAAATACTCCAACAATAGTATGGGTATCATGGCATTTACACCATATCCCATTTAATTAACTTTGGGAACCATTTTCCTAAAGTTAATTTCACTCATAAAGCCATAAATATCCCCTTTAATTAACTTTAGGAACCATTTCCCTCAAGTTAATCCCACTTAATTAATTCATAAACCCTTTTTATGACTTTTCCTCCTATTTTTAATTTAGAAAAGAAAAAATATGAAAGAAATTCCATATTTTTCCTATAAAACAAGGAGAGGTCTTCCCCCATTTCATTATCACTCTTTCATTCCTCTTTCTCTCATTTTCCCTCATTGTGGATTTTTTCCCTAGGTTTGTCCATTTACCAATGAAACCCTAGTTTCCCGAGGAGCACACTATTGCATCCATCTATAGCTAGAGGAAAGAGCAACTACAACCACACACTCGAGGAAATCAAATAACCCTCTGAATGAGAGGCCAATAGAAGATAAACACCTTCAAGATCTCTCCACCAGTGATATTGTAAAGTCTACCATTTGGGTAATGGATTCATTTATTCTTTGATCAAATAGTTGTTCTTGTCTTTTATTTTTTTGTTGCATTTTACTTCCATATATAGGAATAACATAGCTTAGAGAATAAATTAGTTCATTGAAATATAGGGTTTTTAGTTTTCTAACTCATTTGTCTGTAATCTTGTAGCAACCACAAGCTTTGCAAAGTTTCTCACTTTGTTTGTACATTTGCACCAATAGAGTGGTGACACCACTAGGGATATGATCCAATCTCAAGATCCTTGATTGTGGGTGTGTGGTAAATGAGATTATTTGTTTTTTATGAGTTTTTTTGGTTTTTCTGACTTCTTTTAGCTTTATGTGTTGTGTTTGCAAGTGACAAGGGTTGGAAACCACAAAGGAATCCCACAGAGTTGAGCTCCCAGGTGCAGGAGACACCCTAGAGACCATCACACTTATTGGGGTCAACAAGTGCATTGACCAATGCATCAACAATGTCTGGTTCCTTTGTTTGTCAATGTAGGAAAGATGGTACCTTTTGTCATGAGCCAACACACTTTTTGAGGTAACTTTCTGTAGGGTTTAAAAAAATTATTTTTTCTAGTTTTTATTGCATTTGTGTGTCTACTAGGTTTATATTTAGGGAATGTGGATGATTAGTTAAATTTTAGTTTGTAGGTTTTACCTAAAACCCTTAAAAATCCAAAGGATTGAGGAACAAACCCCTCTATGGTTTTACTACCTTTCCTTCAAGAGTTTTTTTTAGGGTTTGACTCTTTGTTTGTTCTCTGCAAATAGGTTGTAACTTTGCATTTCAATGGTTGTTTACATCTGTATGTTTGTTTTATTTCAATTCATTTCATTTTAATTTGAAAAATCAAAAGAAACAAGGGCATATAGATAGTTGCATTGCAATTTTTTTAATTGTTTGTTATAGTCATGGACCATTTCATTTTTTCTATTAAAGAATGCTCATGTAGGTCAGATTTGCATAGATCCTGTGTGAATGGCATAATTTTTTTTAAAAAATAACCCCAATATTGGTCACAATTGGTCACAAACATCAACGTGTTAGTCGCTTTAGCGACCAACCTGTTATTCGCTAGAGCGACCAACCTATTCGTCGCTAGTACAACCAATTGGTCGCAAACATCAACGTGTTAGTCACTTTAGGAACCAACCTGTTAGTCGCTGGAGCAACCAACGTGTTCGTCGCTAGTCAGTTAGTCACTAGAGCAACTAACTGATCCTCCTTCTTTTGACCTATTTAACTAATGGTTTGGTCGCTCTAGCGACTAATATTTGTCGTTCTAGCGACTCTTAGTGGCTTATTGACTAAGTTATCCAGGGTTGTTTTGGTCACTCTTGCGACTAATATTAGTCATTTGACAAACTAACATTAATCGCTAGCCGAACTTTTCCCTATTGTTAATAGGCTTGTTTTTTTGGTCGCTAGACCGGTGAAGATCCATGTGTGGTTGCTAGACCGACGAATTAATTCCGATGAAAAAAAAAATTATCTTTGTTGCAAAAACGACTCTATGACGATGAAAATTCGTCTCTACTTTGTCGCAAAAACATTCAAATTTAATAGTGATAAATGAGCATACTTGGAAAGGCAATCAAAAACCACCATGATGGCTAATTTATTTCCCGATTTCGGTAATCCTGTAATAAAATCCATAGAGATATCCCTCCAAATCGCAGGTGGAATCGGAAGTGGTTGTAGTGTGCTTGGAGATTTGAATGTTTCTCCTTTGTTGCATTGACACACATCACATTCGGTGACAAAATTACGAATTTCTTGTTTCATACCATCCCATAAAAAAGAACGTTTGACCCTGTCAGAGGTTTTGGTGAACCTAGAGTGCCTCGTTGTGGGTGTAGCATGAATCTCAGAAAATACCGTGGATTTAAGTTTTGATTGTTTACTTAAATACAAATGGCCTTTGTATCGAAGCTCATCATGGAGCCAAGGGTACCCTGGGGAAGCTAGAGCATTGGACTGCAATTGTTGGATCAGATGCTAACTTTTGGGATCTTGTAGCCATTCTTGGTGAATGGCTTGGAGCCAATCTTGTACAATGAAGGAAAGAGAAAAAATGGATCCTTCATCTTCATATTTTTGGGAAAGTGCATCTGCAACCACATTGTCATTGCCTTTCTTGTAAATGATCTCATAATCATATCCAAAGAGCTTAGTCACCCACTTTTGTTGCTCTGGGGAGGAAATGCGTTGTTCAAGAAAATACTTGAGGCTTTGATGGTCTGTCTTAATTTGGAAGTGTTGCCCCAATGGATAAGGGAGCCACTGATCAATGACATGTAGAATAACCAACATTTCCTTTTCATAGATTGATTTGCCCAGATTTATTTCAGACAATTGCTTGCTGGTAAAGGCCAAAGACCAACCCTCTTACATAAGGACAACACCAATTCCTTTCCCTGAAGTATCACATTCCAAGACAAAGGTCTTTGTGAAATCGAGAAGGTCCATGACTGGAGTGGTTCACATGGCCATATTCAAGGTTTGAAAAGCTTGAGCAATGGATGGGGTCCAAGTGAAAGAGTTATTTTCTAGGAGTGCAGTGAGAAGTGATGCAATCTTTCCATAATTCTTAACAAACTTGTGATAATAACCTGTTAAGCATAGAAATCCACGCAATCTTTTGAGATTCTTTGGGTGAGTCCAGTCTTGCATAGCTTCAATACCTTTAGGATCCACCCTAATGTCATCCTTTCCAACCAGATGACCCAAGTACTTGACTTCTAAGGCACCAAAAGCACATTTAGACTGTTTAAGGAAAAGTTGGTGCTGAGAGAGTAGATGGATAACTCGATCCACATGAACAAAATACTCTGTCTAGGATTTTCTATAGATGAGGATATGATCAAAGAAAACTAAGACAAAATGACGGAGAAAAGGACAGAATACATGATTCATGAGGCTTTGGAAGGTGGAGGGGGCATTACACAAGCCAAAGGGCATGACCAAAAACTCATAGTGGCCCTCATGAGTTCTAAAGGTAGTCTTGGTAATGTCTACTTCTTTCATATGCATATAGTGGTAGACTAAATGAATATCAAGTTTAGTAAAGAATTGGGGGCAACTCAATTCATCCAAGAGGCCATCAATGACATGAATGGGAAATTTGTCTTTACTGGTAAGTTTTTTGAGGGCACGGAAGTCAGGACACATGCGACAAGAACTTTCTTTCTTTAGGACCATGACCATAGGAGAAGAGTAGGGGCTCATACTAGGGCAGATAATACCTGCATTAAGGAGTTCCTGGACCATTTTCTCAATTTCATTTTTTGGGGAAAAGGGGTGATGATACAGATGGATAGTGGGAGGAAGGTTTCCGGGTACAAGGGGAATGGAATGATCATGAACACCATAGGAAGGAGGGAGTCCCTGGGGAGTGGGAAATACCACTTGATGTTTAGAAAGGATGACTTGGAGGTCTTGCAACACTGAGGGTGTCTTTGTTGCTTGTATGGCATGGATTTGGGCAATAACACCAGAATGACCTTATTTGAGCAACTTTTCCGTGCGATGGCAACTAGTGATCTCAGGTGAACCAATGGTGATGCCTTGGAACTTATATTGGTGGCCCTACTGATCGAATTGCATGGTTAACTCTTTAAAATCCATGAGAATGGGACCCAAAGTCCTTAGAAAGTATGCACCCAACACAATGTCACAACCACCCATGTCGATAGAAAACATATGAGATTTTAGGTGGTAGTCATCAATTTGGAGACACACATTTTCACAACGCCCTCCGCATTTCATGGAGCCACCATTGGCAATCATGATTTGGAAATTATTGATGGCATGGATGTAGCAATGAGTTTCTTGGGCAATGCGGCGCTGAATAAAATTATGGGTTCTTCCACTATCAACCAGAATGATGACCTTCCTATGCTTGATGTAACTGATTAGCTTGAGGGTTTGGGGAGTGGAGAAGCCAGTGAAAACATTGAGGGAAATGACCGGTTCTACTTTGGGAGGGTCTGAGGGAGGGCTTATGTCAATATTTTCAGGTGACTCAGACACAAGGGGAGTTTCAACATCCTCTTCCGAAATATCCTCTGAGATGGCCATAAAAATATTTTGTTGCTTACACTTGTGGCCCGAGAAATATTTGTCGTCACAATTATAACAAAGGCCTTTGAGTTGGCATTCAACCATTTAAGCCCTGGTCAGTTTTTGGATCTTTAGTGGAGCTGAGGGAGTAGTGGGATTTACTGGTTTAGTGCGAGGGATAAAGGAGGGTTTCTAGTTTTGAGAAGATACAACCTGTTGTGCTTATTTATCTCTTTTAGTAGCCTCCACCCCACTCTAAGGCAAAGCCATGAGGACATGGGCCCAAATCTCATCCTTGAGGCCATTGATAAAACACTCTCAGAAAAAGGCATCAAACATGCCCTCTGTCAGAAAATCCAGGTGCTCAAAGGAGACTATAAAGTCTTCCACTATTCCTAATTTTTTCAACTTTGTCAAATAGCCCAAATGGTTGGTGTCAGTGTCAAAGTGTTTATAAAGCTCTTCCATGAAGTGTGTCCAAGCAATATACCCTTCATGAGAAGTTTTTCTCCATTGCCAATGTTCTTGATCTAGATGGAGAACACCATACCGGAGTTTGGCCAAGTCATCTGTAATGTTTTATAAAGAGAAATAATGTTCCACTTGGGTTACCCAACCAGTGGGGTTTGAGGAATCAAACTTGGTCACATGCACCCATGGAAAGTGTAGGTTACGTTGAAAGTGATGGTACTAAAAGTTATGGGAATGAGAGAAATTTCCAACGTCAGTATGTGGAGGTGAGTCAGAGGAAGGGTTATATGGGAGTTAGAGAAATTTTGAACTTTAGCTTGGTGCAGAGCATCGAAAAGACAGATTCAAGCTGGTTGGTCAGTTCTTGTTTGATTTCCTCCATTGAGGATTGCATGGTTGTATTGATGGAAACAACATTGGAACTGAGTTGTTTCACTTATTCTTCGGATTCAGTGAGATTATATTGCAAGGTATTGAAGCGAGCTTCCAAGTATTGGCTACGGGTATGGTCCATGAGGATGAGAGAACTGAAAAGGAGTGGGTGGGGTCAAAATTTTCTCCAAAAAATGATATGTATGAATGTGATAAGGGAGAAGAGATGAATCCAATGGAATAGGTCTCAAATAATGGTGAAAATTTTTTACACCTACAGAGTTTTACTCCGATCTGAAGAATATTGCAGTGATGAAATGCCCAAATGCTTAACCAAGAAGAAATGTGTAGCGATTTGGCAACCTAAAGACAGTTGCAGGGCAATAGATCTTGTCTGTTTTAATTTTCTTATGTTTTTGTCCCCAAGGGTTAGATATCAGGGGTTCTACAGACAAGGGTTTTCCCTCTGTTATATCTCTCTGATATACATGCAGGGTCCAATAGTAGTACTCGGACCAATATCTCAGAGCACTAACTAAGGAGGCTAGACAGTACCCTTAACCGTACTACCCAACTACCCAGGTACTAGAGAGTATATTCTCGTGTTTTTCTCGGTGGAACTATAGAATTAAGGTGGCCGATCAGTTTATCTGAAGAGAGCTACAGGTAATCTAGGATGATCCGTACATAGGTGATGTATGATGCACTACCACTCGAAGGGGTACCAACAGGGGTTACAAGGGTGGCCAACATATGTGCGCTTAAGTACCACTTGTATTTACTACGTGTATGAATCCATCAACTGTGGGTTTATGTGTGTAACAAAATATCTCTATGGCTTAAAAACATCAGAATACATCTCTACCCTGGAAAGAAATTTACCCACAATTTCTATCAAGGAAAGTGCTCTGATACCACTTGTAATATACCCGATATAAAAAGTATGAAGAATAGGAATAAAATGATAGAAATGGAAGAACAAAAAAAATATAACCAGAACAATAACCACAATAACACTGAAATGATATAAGAATAACAACAGAAATAACACTTTGATTCTGAGAGAAATGTTCATGGGCCTCTTCGAGGGGGAAACCTCCAGTTGAGAAGAGATCTATTACAATAATATACAAGCTAGGGTTCTCAAACCCTTGACTCCTATTTATACTAAATATGTCTGTCAAAAGAAGCATCTAGAGGAAGATCCTTCTAGAAGCTGAAGCTTCTATTAGGTCTTCTTACATTCGACTTATTTTATTTGATTGCAAGGCCTTATTAATATTGACCTTTATCACATTCGAATATATTGTTCTACCTATGTGCAGGTTAGGACCCTGACATTCTTCTCCACATAGCCTCTACACAATGTGAGGAGGCCTTTTAACTTGTTTTTTGGGGTGTCACGCAGAGTTATTGCTAAAGGACTGGAAAGCATTGGGATATGAATCAAAGATTCCTCCAATTCCTTGATTCGGTCCTTCAGTTTGGCATTCTTCACCTCAAGGAATCCAATGGAATCATCAAGTGAATCTCCATTTGCTCGGTGAATTCGGGAGATTCGGGATGACTGCATGTTCTTAAGGTTAATCTATGAACGAGATTTCCCTTTCTTATTTCTTACATCTCTCTTTTCAATAATTAAATTCTTAGATTCACTGTCAAAAACATTGCTTTGAATACGAAGATTCATCTTCGTAAAAAATATCAGTCTCAGCTATTTCCATTAGGGGATTATGGTGGATCACATCACCGGGCTGATCAACATTGGGGAATATATTTTTGATATCAGTCTTAAGTTCCATGTCTTCACTTTTAGTTCTGGGCTCCTCCGCTTCTTGCACAATGTTTCTTCTCTTCTTCCTCATGGGAAGCTTGTGTGAACTGTAAATTTTACCCGGAGGAGGGTTCTTGTCTCCCCCTCTATTTGAAGAATTGTGGGTTTCTTTCTTACTGGGGTGGGTTGTTAGAGCGATATGCTGGGATGTCGTATTCTTGGGAGTGGTAGTTTGGGTTTGGACACTCTTCTCAGAGGGGGATTTTCCCTATTTTTTGTGCAATTCATCGGTGTTTTGCAATGTCTCTAGGTCGTTAGTGTCAGGAGTAGGAGTTCTCTCATCATTGTCTCTATCTTCATTTAGGAGCATATGGATAAAACAATTGTTGAAGCCCACTGCTAGTAAATTTTCTACAAAAATCCCATTAGGGTCGAACCCTCTCAGTCTTTCAACATATCTTAGGTTCAAGTTGTTGAAATGGCCTGCGAATTCATCAATCTTATTGACATTCCTGAATATGAAGTCCCTGACCTTCCAAGGCAGAGGAATGAACCACTTTTTTCTCTTCTCATGGAAATAATGAAACCAATAGCTATATTTCCTTGCTATTTCTGTAACAAACATTTTGTTCATAATGTGACATGGAAGGAAAGAAGGATTTTCCTTGGAGCCAAAAATCATTATTACACTGTAATTCTCCATTTGTTCAAGTGTCCCCTTCCTGTCCAAAAACTTGGTTTCTTGGTCAGACATCTGCGGAGCATCCTTTCCTAAACATAATTTTTTGAAAACTGAGACAAAGTCATTAAAAACCTCATAAAAAATATGGGAGGCCTTCTGCCTCTATAATGCCTGGTACGAGAAGGTTACTGGGTCGAATTCACAGTTTACTAGGTAGAAAATATAAAGAATCATGCAGGAAATTCTTGTTGTGGATTCCTGTCCCGTTATCCTCGTAAACAACTAGGAAATTTCTCGGAATCAATTTCTAAACGAACTAACTTCCAACCTTGTGATATCTTCAGGAACTGTCGTTGAGGCTTCCAGGACCTCGGGTAAGAGGTCCAACTCGTTATCATTCTTTTTGTCTCAATATTGTCTCTAATAATCTCAACATCTTGCGGAAGACTTGTTGTGACAAAGAAACAGGAGAGTGGTCTCGCAGTGGAATAATTATTTGGCTTGAAATATATCTCTTGGTGCACCAAGAGACCACCTCCTTACAATCAAAGAATTCAGGGACATAGCTTGCATGAGAAAGCCCAGAGGTACAAATTACTTTGTTCTGGGCGGAAGGGGATGAGTAGTAAGAATATGCCCTGGACCACTAGAAGTTTTAGTCATCACACCTGAAGATGTTCATTGTATCTCCATAGAACTAATGTAGATCTGCTACCATAAGTTGACGAGAATGTTTGTTTGCTCCAAACGATGCTTGAAATGATCACTCAAAAGGAATAATATAACCCTACAAAAATCTTGGCCTAATGCATGTGAATGAGAGATCTCCTCGAGCCTTTCGCTCATTAATGACAATCTCTACGGTTCCTCCATGATGAGCTGTTAGCATTAAATATTACTAATTGCATACTTAGAAATAAGTGTGAAGGTGGTGGGGATGACAAAAATCAATTAAGGATTTGAGATTTTGTGAACCCACCAACCCGACGACCGGCAAAAGACATTGCATGATGTTTAAAATGAACACTTGAAAGGAATAATATAACCCTCCACAATTTTTGGTTTAATGTGTATTAATGGGTGATATCCTCGAGCCTTTCACTCATTAATGACAATATTTACGATTCTTGCATGATGAGCTATAAACATTAAAGATTACTAATTTCATATTTAGAAATAAGTGAGAAGGTGGTAGGAATGGGGAAGAGCTATTAAGGAATGACTATGTATGGAAAGCTGTCGGTCAGGATTCAAAATAGAGTCACAAGAGATACTCAGGAGAGGTGAAGGCCTGACGGTTAAATTGCATGTCTTGGAACTTTTGAGTGCAAAATGTGTAACATGGAAGAGGGCATGATGGGGTAGTCCAACGATCAATTTGTAAATTGCAGAACTCCAGGTGCAGTTTGTAGGTCACGAAACAATGGAAGCACAATCTTAAGCCCGCTTGTTTGGGAACCCAAAATAAAAAAAAGTGGCTAAGTATGGAATGGGGAAGCGGCCAGTCAAACTCTTTTCGGTAATATATTGAAATTTGTAATGCATATCCCATTACCTGGCAAGATATTTTCTGCATGTTTCTGGATAAGTTGTGTAGGGATAATCAGTGGTATGTCTCCTCAATCCTTTTTCTCATTAATGAGAATGTTTATGGTTGTTGCATGATGAGATGTTAGCATTAAATCTTACTAATTGCATACTTGGAAAGAAGTGTGAAGGTGGCGGGCACGGGGAATAACGATTAAGAATTGAATATTTCGTGAACCCCCCAACCCGACAATCTATGAAAGAGATTCCAATAAATGGCCAAGTATGGAAAGTGGTCGATTGGGTTTCAAAACAGGGTGACAAAGGATCCTTAGGAGATGTGAGGGCCCGACGTTCAAATTGTATGTCTTAGAAATTTTGAGTTCAAAATGTGTAACATGGAAGAGGGCATGATGGGGGAGTCCGTTGGTCAATTTGTATATCGTGGAACTCTGGGTGTTGTTTGTAGGTCATAGAACAATGGAAGTGCAATATAGAGCCTACCTGCCTAGAAATCTGCGATCGAAAAGGTGGCTAATTTTGGAATGGGGAAGTGGTGGTTTAGAGTTGTGATATAAAGGAATGAGTGGAAATGTGAACCCGTGAGTCCGCCAACCAGTGCACTTAGACATTTTCGAAAAAATGACTAAGTAACCAGAAATAGAAAGTAGAGGAGAAAAAGAAAGGGGAATTCGGTTAATTATAGAAGAGGGAAAAGAAGGAGATAAAAGAGAGTGGGGAAATAGAAAAGGGGGGGGGGGATTTTCAAAAGTGGGAATTGGTCTCAAATAATCCCCATTGTTTCCAAATCATCATTTTCTAGTCCAATATTTTATCCACATACCTATTTTGTATTGTTCTTGTATCATTAAAAACGGTGTGAGCAAATGAAAATATAAACTATTACTTGATTTTTGGCTATAACTATGTATAATTTATTTACAGGTGCTATTTATGTTTTGATTTTGTAGATAACAATGGGTTAGCATACTTTTTCATTCTTACTATGATAAGGCCTTAAAAAAACTAGAATAAGTAACAATGTTTTCCAATTCAATTCTCACACAATTTTTTTTTATGATCCCATAATATTCATCTTTGTCGATCTGATAATAGGGAGGTCGATTTAGCAGATTGGGATATTGGTCATTTGAGGCGACTGGGGTACCTCATCTAATGCTTTTATGTAGATTTGTTTTTATTGCAACCTATGGGAGTAATTGTGTTTTTGATACATTGTTTAATGCCTTAAAATATTATCTTAAGTATTAAACTTCTTGCAGTAGATTATTCATTGAATGGTTTGCTTTTTCCCTCTATTTTTACCTCTATTATTTCACTTGTCTATCATTACTCTGCTACCAGCCAAGGAGAGCCCTCATCCATATCATGTTGCCAATTTGACCATGCTTTTGTCTTGGTGAACCAACCCTATAACTCACCAACAAATTCAAAAGAATGACCACTCCAAACTTCCGGTGGCCTGGCTCTACCCTTTAGCACTTAGGTGAAGACTTTAGGAGCAACAGTAACTATGAAGTCAATTAGACAACTCTACAGGCTCTTCAATGAAAGAATAGAGAAAGTGAGTCATAGTTATACTTTCTAGGATGTGTTTGCATAAGAGAAGCATAAAAAAGCTATAGAGAAATCAATGGAGGGTTTTTGAAATAAAATTATTGTACTGTCAACTTTACCATAAGTATAACAATGACGAACTTGAATTTTAATTTTTTGGTTGATGTCATAGCCCCATTTGACTTCAGCCAACATATATCATTTTTTTTCAAAATATTTTCAAAGAAGAATTTTGGTAATTTCATTAATAAAGTAAAAGTGCTCAAATAGAGGCCAGGGGATGGACAACCAATAGTACGCTTCCTTCTCGAGTGAAGGAATCAAGGAAGTAAGAGGGAAATAAGAGATCATTCACTCAGTAAGGTTAATATGACAATGAAACTTCTTGGGTAGGGCACCAACTCCCGTGTTGTGGATTGGTGTTGCTATGTTCTATCTACATTATGAATGGAATTGAATGTTGGTTTGAAACTGTGTGTTAAATTCATTTATGTTTACGTAGAAGCCTCATGTGATAGAGACAATGAATTGTCACATAATTGTTCCCTACTTAATATTTGATCAAATTACTTGAGTCAATACAATATTTAAGAATTATGAGAGTATCGAACCATGCAAGCGAGAAGAGGTGTTAAATCCAACAAATAAGCCCCAACCAAGATTCCAAGGCTATTTTTAATAGTAAATCTATGAGAAAAATAATGAGTAATATATATTTATCCATAGACATTGGATTGAGTTCTTTGCACCGAAGCATTGAACATACTTGTCATAAATATAGGTAGAGGAGTTACAAAAGAAAAAACATCCATACAATTCTGTGTTGTTCACCTATTGCAACAACATGCAAAATGCATCGAAAAGCTCTTAAACATGCATACAAAACTGATTATCATGCTTTTCTAGGAACTCCTTGCAGTATTCCCCTCTGAAGGTCATCGTTGGCTCGAGAAATTGCAACATCTTGCAGAAGACCTGAGGTGACAAAGAAACAGGAGACTGGTCCCGCAATTGAATAATTCTTTGGCTTGAAATATATCTCTCGGTGCACCAAGCGCCCATCTCCTTACACTCAAAGAATTCATGGACACAACCTGCACTAGGGAAAAATACAAACCCTAATCCAAAACCTTAAAATTAAAGGAAAGGATACATCTCTGAGGGCCAGGACTGTGATTTGAGTTGAGAGACTCAAACTCTTGTGTTGCAAAGTGGCTATTGCCTTCAATGTCAGTTTCTTCTATGAAACCCCTTCCTTTGGTCTTCTGAGGGCCTCGATCACTAAGTTGGGAAGTCCCCCCCATTATGTTGTATTTCAATTTGAGCACAGGACTGGGAAAAACATCCACATTTCCATCATCCATCGTTGTATCATCGTCCATCAGATCATCTTCTTCCATCTCAAAATTGATTGCATCAACCTCTGCATCGACCATTCTTTCGTTCTTTTCTGAAAAATCCTTGAAATTTGGAGTGGGCGATGGATATACAGAGTGAATGAAGGATATACATGATTATAGGGTTATAAAAAAAATAAACACAGGGGATAATGATATACACGTTTATAGGGTTATAAAACAAATAAATGCAGGGGGTGTTTTCTGAGCAGGGAGGGTTGCCTTGGAATTATTTGGCATAAAATATATCTCTCAGCTCACCACGGGACCATCTCCTTACTTTATTCTGGGTGGAATGGGATGAGTAATAAGAATATTCCCTGGAGCACTCGAAGTTCTGATCATCATGCCCGAAGGTGTTTACTGTATCTCCACATAACTGTTGTCGAGTTGCTACCATAAGTTGATGAGAACGTCTGTTTTCTCCAAATGATGTTTGAAATGAACACTCGAAAGGGATAATATAACCCTCCGCAAATCTTGGTTTAATGTGTATCAATGGGATATCTACTCTAGCCTTTCGTTGATTAATGAAAATTTCTATGGTTCCCATGTAATGAGTTGTTACCATTAAAGCTTACTAATTGCATACTTAGAAAGAAGTGCGAAGGTGATGTAGGAGCATCACTAACATCAAGTGAGCCAGCGTGAAAGCAATTGGACAAATGGACAAGATCCAACAAAAATTTTGAAATTTCCTTGAAGTTGTTGCGCAATCTTGAATGAGCCATTAAGATGAAGTACACTTGTGTGTTGTAAATGGACCTTGAGCCATTAGCTCTCATCCTTAGTAGGTAGAAGGCATTTAAAGTATTTAATGCAAGTAGATAGAATTTAATTCTAGATTCGACTATTTAAGAGCACAAGAGGGAAACGGGATATAGACACCCTCATTGTGTATTGTAACATTATTATGAAGCATTGGAGCAAGAGCATGCAGAGAGCTGTGTAAGAATACCCATGTACAGATATTTGAATTAATAGAAGAGTTTGATTCAAATCCATGTTTTTGTGTTTTCTCTGTGTATTGATGCTGAATGATATGCTCATGAATGTTTACTTTCTGTTATGCATTTTCTTTATATGCTGTGTATATGATTTCATGTTTGAGTTTGAAGTCTAAGAGGAAGTAGGAATGATTTTCAATTATTTCTCTATCTGAACAAGGAGTTCCTGCAAGGAGTGCAGTTGAAGTGTCCGCAAGGAGTGTGTTGACGGAGGGTTCAGATAGGGTTTCTTTTGTTCTCATTCTCTCAGAAGTGTAGTTGGACACAGGAGCCGTGAAAGGAGTGTGCAGGCCAAGTGAAGTCTCAGGGTTGCAAATCCGAGTGAAGTGTTCAACGACTGCTGTTGTAGGTGTGCGCAGGGTCGAAAGAATTCAGCACTAAGAAGTGTCTGAGGTTTCCACAAGGGTGTGAGCAAGAAGGTTTTCCTTAAGGATGCTGAAGTCATGGAAAATCTCAGGAAGGATAGTGCAGGGAAGCTATGACAGGAAGTGTGTAAGAAGCATCACAAGTTTGCGTGTAGGTGGACAAGTTCCATGGAGGAACACTTGGTCATTTGCAGGAATCATCAAGGAAGAACGGATGGTCGAAGTTCTCTGAGGAGATATCGCGAAGTTCTGTGAGCCGTTAGATCTCGCGAAAGTGTAAGGAAGATACGGGGAAGTATTCTCCAGAGGTTCAAAACTCAGGAGGGGTAGGACTGTAGATCCAAGTCACGAGGACTGTTAGATTTATGCATGGATTTACATTATAGGGCTTCGCTAGTTGAAGTCCTGTAAATGCTACAACAGGAATCACGAAATCGCAAAATGCAATATCTCGATAGGCAAGAAGATTTGCATGGGGCCACAGTGGAGTCATTGAGGTGGACAGGTGGCACGAGTTATCGGAGCTTCATAGCGAGAAGCCCCGAAACATATGCATTAGGATTCGTGATACCGCGAAGTTTGAAATCTCGATAGAGGTGACAATGTGTTGAAAAGTCAAACTCGTGCGTGCGTCAGAGTATCGGCGTATTGGAAATCAGGAGTTGGGGATACGAGTGGTTCGACAGCGCGAGTGCCAAAATCATGATAGGGAAAACCCCGATAGGTAACTGTTAGTGTTGACTGGTTGTTGGGTTTCGGGGATCTGAGAGTACAATGTTCAACCACTGACCTCACGAAGCTACAAAGTCCGATCCCCTGAGTGTGAAGAGGGGATCCCAAGAGAATTTTCTATGGGTGTAGATTTCCCGATAGGGAGATAGAAGGATCGTTCAGATTTCTTTGGGCCGTGTGGAAGAGAAAGATCCTGCGCTGACGTGGCCTTCTGACCTGCGGGTTGTGAGGTAGCGGGCGTTGATGTCAGTTTGGTATCAGAGCACAGAAAGGTTCTTTTCTTTCTGTAGCAAAGAAGAAGAATTCTCCATGCCACAGAGGAGAAGGTACATGCAAACACCTGATCGACCAGAGGATATGGAGATGCCGAGAAGAAGAGGCTTGCAGATGATAGATCTAGTTATGGAGAGAGAGATGCGTGATCTGCGATCTAGAATCGAGGACATGGAGACAGCGCAAAGGTGTACATTCAGTACAGGGGATATCAGTGATTCCAAAAGTGAGATTGAGGCTGAACAAGAAGAAGAAGTTGCAACTGAAGATGCATCAAACAAACATTTGATCAGAGCTATCGCAAGGATGGGTGCAAGAGAAAAAATGGACATTCCAATTTATGAGGGAAACTTGGATGCAAAGGAGCTTCTGTATTGGATTAGAGCTCTCGATACATACTTCGACTATGAATATGTCGAAGAGCACAAGAAAGTCAAGAATGTTGTCACAAGATTGAAAGGACATGCAACATTGTGGTGGGATGAACTACAAGTTGACAGACGCTGCAAGGGCAAGCATATGATCAAGAGCTGGGACAGGATGATCGTGAAGTTGAAGGAAAAATTCATCCCCAAAGACTATCAAATTACTCTGTTCAGGAAGATGTAGAACCTAAGACAGAAGCTGATGTCAGTAAAAGAATAAACTGAGGGATTCTACAAGCTGAACATCAGGGCAAGTCATCGGGAAAGCGATGATGAAAAAGTATCCAGATACATGAATGGCATGAGATATGATATCCAGGATGAGATGAGCATGGTAACCATCCGAATAGTGGAAGATTCTTATCAGACGGCTCTAAAAGTTGAGGAGAAGCTGAGCTGAAAGCAGAGTCAGAGGGGCCGAGGCAGAAGTCATCCCAGAGGAAAATCAGTTGAACTGGACAAATATTAGAAGCCCAAGGAGGATTGGAAGAAACCTCAGACTGGAACTGAGAGAGGTGAAACCTCACAAAGAGGGCCATATGTTGAATAGAGAGGGCAACATACTGAGTAGAGAGGAGATTATGCTAACAACAACACTTTTCCTCGTACTAGAGGTAGAGGAAGAGGAAGAGGTGGAGTAATCACATGCTTCACATGTGGGAAGAATGGGCACAATTCTTATGAGTGTCCAGACAAAAAGAAGGAGGTTGGAGAAGCTCACATCACCAAAGCACAAAGGCAAGATGTTGAGGTAGAAGACGCTGAAGGAGGAAGATCGCTGATGATGCAAAAAGTCCTTTTGACACACGAGAAGGAGGTGGAAAGTGCAGTCCAAAGGACCAGACTTTTCAGGATTGCTTGAAAGACTAAGGAAAGGGTATGCAAGGTCATTGTAGACAATGATAGCATGGATAAACTTGTTTCCACAGAAATGGTAGAGAAGCTGGAGCTGGAGACGACTGATCATCCAAGCCCATACAGAGTTTCATGGCTACAAAAATGACACCATGTAATTGTCACTAAAGATTGTTTAGTTGAATTTAAGATAGGAGGACACACATGTTGCTTCCAATTAAGGATAAGGAGGTGAATCCAGAGGTAAGAAACAATGTACTTCTCATGAGTGGGAAGGAACTTCTTACAGAGGTTAAGAAGAAGGAGTATCCACAGTTCATTGTGGTCAGAAAGCCTAGAATTGTGTTGACTAGCACCAGGGTAGATGATTTACCATAAGAGGTTTAGGAACTATTGGAAGAGTTCGCTGACATAGTAGTGGACGAACTACCTCATTCATTACCACCGATGAGAAGTGTGAGTCATCATATTGATATCATACCAGGAGCCAGTTTTCCAAATAAAACCACATACAGATTGACACCACAAGAGAATGAGGAGGTTAAGAGGAAAGTCTAGGATTTGCTGGACAAAGGTTTGGTCTGGGAGAGCTTGAGTCCATGTGTTGTTCCAACAGTACTCATTCCGAAGAAAGACTGATATTGGAGGATGCGTAATGAATCAAGGGAGATCAACAAGATAACTATCAGGTACAGATTTCCATTGCCGAGGATGGATGATCTGATGGATTGCTTGAGCGGAGCAAAGTATTTTTCAAAGATTGATTTGAAAAGCGGTTATCATTAGATCCGCATGAGAGAAGGTGATGAATGGAAGACAACATTCAAAACCAATGAAGGGTTGTATGAATGGCTTGTTATTCCATTTGGATTAACAAATGCACTGAGTACCTTCATGAGGTTGATGAACGAAGTCCTGAGGGAGTTCATCAGAAAATTTGTCATTGTGTATTTGGATGACATATTGATATATAGGAAAACAGTGGCAGAGCATCTGAAGAATTTGGCTACAGTAATGCATAAGTTACAGTAGGAGAAACTGTTTATAAATATGAAGAAGTGCTCATTCATGAAGACAGAGCTCATTTACTTGGGATTTGTTATTTCTACAAATGAGTTGAGGATGTATCTAGATAAAGTGGAGGTAATCAAGAATTTTCCATCACCAAAGAATATATTTGAGGTGAGAAGTTTTCACGAATTGGCTAGTTTCTACCAAAATGTCATTAGAAATTTTAGTGGAATTAGCGCAACAATGATTGATACAGTGAGGAAAAGACATAAATCTTTTCACTGGATAGAAGAGGATGAGAAGAGTTTCAGTCTGCTGAATAGGAAGATTACAGAAGAATCAATTTTGGTGTTGCCGGATTTCCAAAATACATTTCAAGTGAAATGCGATGCAAGCGAATTTGCAATAGGGGCAGTCTTGAGTCAGGAAGACAGACCAATAGCATATTTCAGCAAGAAGTTGAATGAGGCGAAAGTGAAATACTCCACTTATGATAAGGATTTTTATGCTATTATCCAGGCTTTAAAGAAATGGAGGCATTACTTGATCCCAAAAGAGTTTGTCTTGTACAGTGACAATCATGCATTATAGTTTGTGACTCAATAGGAGACTTTGAATCAGAAACATGTCAAATGGGTTGAGTATATGCATAATTTCACATTTGTGATTAAGCATATTTCTGGTACTGCAAACAAAGTGGCTGATGATTTGAGCAGGAAGTGTTTGTTGTTGCAGGAGTTCAAATTCAAAATGTTGGGTTTTGATGATATCAGTAACATGTACGCTGATGATCAGGATTTTAGGGAGGCGTATGAAGCAGCTGAGAATCCAGTTCTCAGAGATAGAAGCCCATGGATAGAGTATATGATCCAGGAAGGATTGTTGTTCAGGGGCAATCAATTGTGTATTCCAAAATGTTCCATGAGGGAGAATCTGCTGAAGGAGAAATACAGTGGAGGATTGGTAGGACACTTTGGTCACGACAAGACGTTCGCAAAATTGAATGAGTGATATTTTTGGTCGAGAATGTGAGCAGACATCAAGATATTTGTAGATAGGTGAAAAATTTTCCAGCATTCGAAGGGAAGAAGACAGAATGTGGGGTTTTATCAACCATTGCCCATACCAGAGAGGCCATGGGATGCAGTTAGCATGGATTTTGTATTAGAGTTGCCAGAAAAACAAAGAGGTGTTGACTCAATAATTGTGGTGGTGGATATATTTTCCAATATGGCACACTTCATTCCATGTCAGAAAACCAGTGACGCAACTCACATTGTGAACTTGTTTTTCAAAGAGGTCATTCGACTTCATGGGTTGCCGAGAAGTATAGTTTCGGATCGAGGTACAAAATTCATAGGGCATTTTTGGAGGACCTTATGGAATAATCTAGGAAATAACTTGACATTTAGTTCGGCTTATCATCCTCAGATGGATGGATAGACGGAAGTCGTGAACATAATTCTGGGAGACTTGCTGAGAAGCTTGGTGACAGAACACCACAGCCAGTGGGACCACATATTACCACATGCAGATTTTGCGTATAATGACTCAGTCAATAGGAGCACAGGGAAGAGTCCATTTCAGGTTGTCTATGGGATGGAGTCGAGAGGAATTTCTAAACTAAGGGATTTAGAACAGACTGCGACTAGGAGTGCTAGTGCAGAAGAATTCATAGAGGCAATGAAAGAACTTCACAGCCAGGTGAAGGAGAGATTGCATAATTCAAGTCAAGAATACAAGCATAGAGCATATCAGCATAGGAGACAACTTAAGTTTGAGGTTGGTGACTTGGTTTTGGCACATTTGAGAAAGGAAAGGTTCCCAAGAGTAACATATAATAAATTGAAGATGAAGAAAATCGGGCCATGTAGGATCTTGAAGAAATTTGGGGTGAATGCCTATGAGATTGAATTACCCGATGGGATCAAAATTTCTTCGATATTCAATATCTCAAATTTGTATCCATATAAAGCTGGAGAAGAAGAGACTGGAGATGAGTAGCCAGTGATCTAGTGGCAGAAAAGCCGCAGATGGAGTGCATACTAGACAAGAAAGTGAGCAAGAGGACCAGGGGAAAGCAATACTTTGAGTATTTGGTCAAATGGAAGAACCATCCAGTTGAAGATGCCAGCTGGGAAACTAAAGCAGAGATACAAAATCATGGACAGACCATGCACGAGCTCATGTATAGGAGCCCATGAAAAGTTTCAAGTGAGGGAGTATGATGCAGGAGCATCGCCAACATCAAGCGAGCCAGCGCGAAAGCAATTGGAGAGCTCGACAAGCGCCATCACAAATTTTGAAATTTCCTTGAACTTGTTGCGCAATATTAAATGAGCCATTAAGATGAAGTGCACTTGTGTGTTGTAAACGGACCTTGATCAATTATCTCTCGTCCTTAGTAGGTAGAAGGCATTTAAAGAAGTTAATGCAGGTAGATAGAATTTAATTCTAGATTAGACTATTTGAGAGCGCAAGAGGGAAATGGGATATAGACACCCTCATTGTGTATTGTAACATTATTATGAAGCATTGGAGCAAGAGCATGCAGATAGATGTGTAAGAACACCTATGTACAGATATTTGAATTAATAGAAGAGTTTGATTCAAATCCATGTTTTTGTGTTTTCTCTATGTATTGATGCTAAATGATATGCTCATGAATGTTTACTTCTTGTTATACATTTTCTTTATATGCTGTGTATATGATTTCATGTTTGAGTTTGAAGTCTGAGAGGAAGTAGGAATGAGTTTCAATTGTTTCGCTATCTAAACAAGGAGTTCCTGCAAGGAGTGTAGTTGAAGTGTCTGCAAGGAGTGCATTGACAGAGGGTTCATATAGGGTTGCTTTTGTTCTCATTCTCTTAGAAGTGCAGTTGGACACAGGAGCCATGCAAGGAGTGCATAGGCCAAGTGAAGTCTCAGGGTTGAAAACCTGAGTGAAGTGTTCAGCACTGAGAAGTGTCTAGGGTTGCCGCAAGGGAGTGAGCAAGAATGTTTTCCTTAAGGATGCTGAAGTCGTGGAAAATCTCAGGAAGGACAGCACAGGGAAGCTGTGACTGGAAGTGTGTAAGAAGCGTCGCAAGTTTGCATACAGGTGCAAAAGTTACGTAGAGGAACACTTGGTCATTCGCAGGAATCATCAAGGAATAACGGATGGTCGAAGTTCTCTAAGGAGATCTAGCAAAGTTTTGTGAGCCGTTAGATCTTGTGGAAGTGCAAGGAAGATACACGAAAGTATTCTCCAGAGGTTCAAAACTCAGGAGGAGAAAGACCGTAGATCCAAGTCACGAGGACCGTTAGATTTATGCGTGGATTCACATATCGGGGTTTCACTGGTTGAAGTCCTGTAAACGCTGAAGTAGGAATCACGAAATCGTGAAATGCGATATCTCAAAAGGCAAGAAGATTTGCGTGGGGCCACAACGGAGTCAGTGAGGTGGACAGGTGGCACGAGTTATCGGAGCTTCGTAGCGAGAAGTCCTGAAACATATGCATTAGGATTCACAATACCACGAAGTTCGAAATCCCGATAGAGGTGATATGGTGTTGAAAAGTCAAACTCGTGTGTGCGTCGGAGTTTCGGCGTATCAAAAATCAGAAGTCGGGGATACGAGTGGTTCGACATCACGAGTGCCAAAATAGCGATAGGGAAAACCCTGATAGGTAAGGGTCAGCGTTGACTGGTTGTCGGTTTTCGGGGATCCGAGAGTACAACATTTGACCACTGACCTCACGAGGCTACGAAGTCTGATCCCCCGAGTGTGAAGAGGGGATCCCAAGAGAATTTTCTGTGGGTGCAGATTTCCTGACAGGGAGATAGAAGGACTGGTTAGAGTTCTTTGGGCCCTGTGGAAGAGAAATATCCTGCGTTGATGTGGCTTTTTGACCTGCGGGTTGTGAGGTAGTGAGTGTCGATGTCAGAAGGTGGCGGGGAAAGTGAAGAGCGATTAAGGATTGGAGATTTTGTGAAGCTGCCAACCCAACGATGCATGCAAGAGATTCCATGTTGTTTGAAATCAACACTCTGAAGGGATAATATAACCCTCCAGATTTCTTGGTTTAATGTGTATTAATGGGAGATATCCTCGAGCCTTTCACTCATTAATGAAAATATTTAGGGTTCCTGCATGATGATTTTTTAGCATTAAAGATTAATAAATTCATATTTAGAAAGAAGTGCAAAGGTGGAGGGGATGAAAAACAAGGATTAAGGATTGGAGATTTTGTGAACGCACTAAATCGACGACCCATGAAAGAGATTCCAAGAAATGACCAAGTATGGAAAGCAGTCGGTCGGGCTTCAAAATAGGGTCACAAGTTATAATCAGGAGATGTGAGGGCCTGATGGTCAAATTGTATGTGTCTAAACTTTTGACTGCAAAATGTGTAACACATAACAGAGAATGTTGGTTTAATACAATGGCTAATTTGTATATATCGAAACTTTGGGTGTTGTTTGTAGGTTGCGGTACAATGGAAGCGCAATGTTGAGTGTGCCTGCCTGGGAACCAACGATCGAAAAAGTGGACAAGTATGGAATGGGGAAGCGGTCGGTCGGACTCGTGATATAAAATCATGAGAAATATTAGGACAATATACTAAGTAACCATAAAGGGAAAGTAGAGGGGAAAAAGAAAGGGTATTTTGGTTGTCAATTTGTATATTGAGGAACTTTGGGTTTTGTTTGTAGGGCACAAAACAATGGAAGCGCAATCTTGAGCCCGCCTAGCCGGGAACCTGCGATCGAAAAAGCGGCTAAGTATGGAATGTGGAAGTGATCAGTCGGACTTGTGATATAAAATAATTATTGGAAATGTGAATGCGTGAGTCTGCCAACCAACGCACTTAGACATTTTCCAAAAAAATACTAAGTAACCAGACAGGGAAAGTAGAGGGGAAAAAGAAAGGGGAGGGAAATTTTTAGAAGCGGGAATTGGTATTAACAAAGCCCCATTGACGGTCTTAACAATAACTATGAATTACATTAGACAGGTGAACAAGATCTTCAATCAAGGAATAGAGAAAGTGAGTCATAGTTATACTTTCCAAGATGTGTTTGCATAAGGGAAGCATAAAAAATATACATAAAAATCAATGGAGGGTTGTTCAAGTAAAATTATTGTACTGTCAACTTGATCGTAAGTATAACAACAATGGATTTTAATTTTAATTTTCTGTGGTTGATATCATAATCCCATTTGACTTCAACTAGCATATATCCTTTTACTTCAAAATATTTCTGAAGAAGAATTTTCGTAATTTCATCAATCAAGTAAAAGTGATAAAATGAAATACATATTACATTTTCTTCACAGAGCTTACATTAAAAGGAAAGGGAGGTCTTGTATATTCTTTAATATCATAGAAAAACTGCTAAGATCCTGAATCTAACATCCAACCATAATTCAAAAACTTAGCCAATGAGAACCTTGAACTACAATACGAAAGCACATGAACAAAAGTCTGCCAAACATAAGACATAAAAAAATCAATGGATATTGGGCATTGTATCGCATCTATAACAAAATCCCCAAATGGGAACCAAGAAATTTTTCGATTACTATATTACTATGAACCAAGATCACTATGAACATTTTCTTCTGATAGTATTATGAACCAATATCACGTTGAACTGACAATGTTCTAACATTACTATTTCTGGAAAAGAGTGTCAGCATTTAACTTAATGGAGTTTGAAAAATGCCAAATTTGCAATATTATTGAAAATTCAGGATGGTTCCATTCAGAGGAGCAATCCATTTTGATATCTCAAAGGATTGACCTGATTTAATCACAGTTGGGTACTTTTTACAAGGTCTTTCCTCATGCTTCTCATTCCAGGACTGAACAATCTTATGCGCTTCCAGTTCACTTCTTCATGAAAATGAAAAAATCTATTCATATATTTATTGGGTAGCATGGAGATATACAAATCATATTGCTTCGTTTCTTGTCAACACATGATATGAATTTTTTTTTTGGTTCATCCGATATGCAGTATGACATTATCTCCATTTAATGTAAATTTTCTATGGATGCAAAAGTTGCGTAACATGTAGAAATTGTTTGTCTTTTTATGTAGATATACTTCATATGGAAATTCTGCCAACCCAAGAAGCACATCTTGTAATACAACTTGTCTAATTGTACAATGTACAATTGTGTTGTTGAGGGTTCAGATGTCATCATTGAGGAAATGTCTATATATGTAAGGGAATTTTTTATTGCATCGTAGACAATCTATTGTGCCATCATTTATGAAAGCATAGGTAAAAGCAAGAGAGTTTCATTCGGCACATACAAGATCGAAGAGGGTCAAATATGAATTTGCTACAACAAAAACACCCTCAACCTGCACACGTGAGCATAGTAGTTAATATATTGAACAATATAATATATATGTGTACAACAAAAAACAATACAAAATTGGTTAAGGATATTTTTATGTGCAAAGTGTGGATGGAATTGTAGATGTATACGTACAATAGTTGTTGAGCTAGTTAGTTTCTTGAGATCTTGTACTATGTTTGTTCACAATTTTGTTACAAACATTGCTTGGGTTGTGCAAAAGATCCTTTGTTTAACATCTCTTTTCTTTTTTATATTTTTGAAGAAAATAAGTGGAAATTTCGCTTTATGCAATTTTTGTTCCATTGAGGAAAATAAATTTGAATAGGTGTCAAACAATTGTAGCTGCAACATGGAAAAGTGTAATAGTTGTGTAAGATAACTGAGATATATGAGCATGTGAAAGTAAAAGGAAAAACAAGGTATGGAGAACGGTAACATTGCCTTGTCGTTGTCTGAGTCTCCATCTTTTATATGGAGAAAGTGTTGCGAGCCAATGTTTCTCGCGAGTGTGATGACTGTACCAATGGTTCTAATTGGGTATATGTCGTTGCTCTCTGCAAGTTGGTTGATTGCTGTGTCTGGTATGAAATGATATTCTGAAAAATCTGCGAGAACTTTTTACAGAATACTTGTTTCATTGAGTGATATAATCCGATCACAATCACCATGGTCATATACTATTTTTGGTAATATATTCAAATTTGTAATGGATGCCCCATTACCTGGAATGATCTTTTTTGCATGTTTCTAGACAAGTTGTGTAGGGATAGTCAGTGTAACGGTCATCATTGCTTCGTTGTCTGTCATGTTAGCACACATAATGCATATAGTTTTTTTTTTCTTATCTAAGTAGGTGTTATACATGACCATTATGTCCCTGAAGAACAATTTTCCAGTTCGACGGTTGTTCAAGCCATCTATCGATAGTATATCAGGTGTTATAAGTTTCGACCCGATGACATTTTTTGAACAAAAAAGTAACGTGAATGTTAGTTTGTATAATTTTTTTTTCCATAAATGTACAAGTAGATGCAGAATTTGGATGAAGTATGTAGGTCATAGTTTCATAACCATACATGTTAGTCTATGGAGATTTCATTATGTCAAGCATTTCACTTGTGCTTGTCGATACTTCTTGTGAATTGAAAAACATGTGTTGTAGATGACATCAACATATTTATCATGCCATAGATGAATAAATAACTTGGGATATTTGTTTTCTAAACATAGCAAGAGCATAATGTATGAATATTTACCTTTGGCCTTATCGTTTTGTTGATGTTTGAGATGATTGACTACTCATGCTCATGTCACTCGTCCAAGTTTTTATGATGCAAACATGTGTACATTGAACATGAAAATGAATAAATAAGCACATGCATTGTATAATATTCATAATTGTTCTTGATGTCACACACAGGCTCGAAGGGGATTGAGTATGAAATAAGGTGTTGACAGATACTTAGGAGACGTGAGGGTCAACGATCAAATTGTATGTCTCAAAACTTTTGAGTGAAAAATGTGTAACACTGAATAGGGCATGATGGGGGAGTTCAGAAGTTAATCTATATATCATGGAACTCTGATGTTGTTTATAGGTCATGAAACAATAGAAGCACAATATTGAGCCCGCCATCCCATCAGTTCAGATGTCAATTTTTATATCGCAGAACTATGGGTGTTGCTTGCAGGACACAGAACAATAGAGGCACAATTTTGAGGCGGACAACCAGGGAAACCGTAATACAAAAAGTGGCTAAGTATGGAATGGGGAAGTGGTCAGTCAGACTCGTGATATAGAAGCAAGCGGGGAAATTTGAACCCATGAGTCTTTCAGCCCATGCACCTACACATTTTCGGAAAAATGACTAAGTAAAGTAACTAGAAAGGGAAAGTTGAGGGGAAATATAAAAGGGAATTCAATTAAGTATAGAAGAAAGTTAAAAAAGGGATAAAAGAGAGTGGAAAAATAGAATCGTGGGCAGGAATGAGAGGATGAACATGAACTTAATGTTGGGATGTGTTTCAGAGCCATGAAAGTGTATGGTAACATACACAGGAGGGAACATATGAACAAACTATAAATCTAAAGTCAAATATGTGGCCTGATGTAAAATAAATATGCCTTTGTTTCAGCACTAAAGGTTTGAGGCTCACTAACAACTATTTGAAGATAAATATGCCTTTGTTTCTGATTTTATTCCAGTGCCCTCCATTTATGATCTTGTTGGTTGCATTCGTCTTCAAATTTTCTTCAATACACTTAAACAAGCAGCATATATTTATTTCGCATAACTGGAGGATCATGCATATGTCACAAATATGATATAAGGGCTTCAGAATCATCCTCACCAAATTTGGATGTGTTGAAGACAACATCATTCCTTTAGCTGCTAACATTATATAATTGTCTGCGTACAAGAAGCACACACAACATCCTTGGGCAACATAAGCTTCCAAACAAAAATTCCATTTGCACTATGAAACATATAGAGGAAACACAATTCATTACCCAATTTACAAAGTGAAAACATAAACCCAAATGAATCATTCATTCTCAAATACATCCAGTTGGCCTTGTAATTGGATTTAAGAAGATCCATCTTGAAAACCATTGAATAAATCTTCTTGGATTTGATGAAATGTAGACCTTCCAGAGCCCATAATGGTGACATCTTACATTTGATGGAATGTAGACTTATAATTGACTGCTTAGAAACAAAAATTGGCTTTTCTCTTTTCAATTCATCATAGACAAAGATAAAATAATAGAGTGCATTTCAGACATTCCTGTTGGCCAAGAACTCTCCAAATGCAACAATATTTTTCAATATTCTAACATATCTAGTAAGATTTGAAATGTATAGATAAATGGGCCATGATTTGAATCTCATATCTCTTTCCTGAGATCAAACAAATAGACCAATATAGACCTGTTTATAATTCATCAACAAACCATTCAAATTTTCAATGAAGTTTTTTTTTCAGTCTTTTTGCTCAAACTAAACAAGACCATATCCATTTCACTGACCATTTTCATCTGTGGCTACTTTGCAAGAAAGAATTGGACAAATTGAAAATATTGTATCATGCAATGCTCTATTATGTATTGATTGATCATAGAGTTAATGAAGTTTAACTCTTTGTCCTAGGGTCTATTTTTCTCAGTTTGATCAATAAAACAAGACTTTTGATCATTATGTTACCTTCAACAACTGAAGGAGATTACCTACCAGGTTAAAAAATAACATTAAATTTGAGTCAATATCATTATCATCCTAATTTTAGACATTATATAAATTGTCTTCCTCCAAATTTATATCCTTATTAGATAGTTTTTCACACTTAACAATAAAATTAATGATCTTGAATGAGATCCAACCTTGTAATGGAATAATCAGGCATGTACATTGAAGCATACCAAAAATTACCTTAACATGTTGTCACCGCCAGATTCAACTAAGATTGTAAGGCTCCTCACTGTCTTCATGAAATCTATGGATTCAATTCAAAGACAATAAAATATTTGCTTATTTGCCTGAAAATACACATGAGAAATTATTCCTAAACTCAAGAAGAAAACACAATAGGAAAGTTCTTCTAACTAATACATAAGATTTCTCTCACATTGTAGTTTCTTGTGCTTTCAATTTTCTTAGCAAAGACATCATTAACATGGTATGCAAAGACATTTTGTAAATGAAAGAAAATAGATTACAATTGTTTTCTTTTAGCATTTGCCCAAGACCTAATTTAGTAAATGGATTAGGTGTAAGTTTTGAAGTGAGATCAAATTACCTACAAGGTTCCTCTCCAATCTGCCTCATAATGTTACCAATATCCTTGTAGATAATACAGTTTGATAGCTCTAAATATTCAATACCAAGCATTTTTCGTAACATGTCATAGAGTTGTTTATAATTGCCGAACATTGTCAGATCAAGGACTTGACCTACTTTTTTAGTCTCACTAAAGACATTTCAGGGGAGAAATGTATTCTCTGATGTCTTTTCATACCCAAAAATTTAGACCCTGTTTCTCCATATAGTGTGATAGTGCATTTGTCCATGCTCTTCACTCTTTCCACTTTCCCTTTGATGTAGGTAAGGTAAGACAACTACAAGGCCTATCCACTCATGATTTGAGGGAACCCATGGAAAAACAACTCTGAATCATTTCCAGTACCATAAAACTAGGGAGAAATACCTCTAAATCATTTCCATTACCTGAAAATAGGGGCGAAAAAATTCTACATCATTGCCATTACCAGAAAATCAGGGTGAAAGGGAGTATCTGGTTCTAATTTTAATCTAGAACCAAATGCTATGTGTATTGAAATACTCCAACAATAGTATGGGTATCATGGAATTTACACCATATCCCATTTAATTAACTTTGGGAACCATTTTCCTAAAGTTAATTTCACTCATAAAGCCATAAATATCCCCTTTAATTAACTTTAGGAGCCATTTCCCTCAAGTTAATCCCACTTAATTAATTCATAAACCCTTTTTATGACTTTCCCTCCTATTTTTAATTTAGAAAAGAAAAAATATGAGAGAAATTCCATATTTTTGCTATAAAACAAGGAGAGGTCTCCCCCCATTTCATTATCACTCTTTCATTCCTCTTTCTCTAATTTTCCCTCATTGTGGATTTTTTCCCTAGGTTTGTCCATTTACCAATGAAACCCTTGTTTCCTGAGGAGCACACTATTGCATCCATCTATAGCTAGAGGAAAGAGAAACTACAACCACACACTCAAGGAAATCAAATAACCCTCTGAAGGAGAGGCCAATAGAAGATAAACACCTTCAAGATCTCTCCACCAGTGATATTGTGAAGTCTACCATTTGGGTAATGGATTCATTTATTCTTTGATCAAATAGTTGTTCTTGTCTTTTATTTTTTATTTTTCATTTTAATTCCATATATAGGAATAACATAGCTTAGAGAATAAATTAGTTCATTGAAATATAGGGTTTTTAGTTTTCTAACTCATTTGTCTGTAATCTTGTAGCAACCACAAGGTTTGCAAAGTTTCTCACTTTGTTTGTACATTTGCACCAATAGAGTGGTGACTCCACTAGGGATATGAGCCAATCTCAAGATCCTTGATTGTGGGTGTGTGGTAAATGAGATTATTTGTTTTTTATGAGTTTTTTTGGTTTTTCTGACTTCTTTTAGATTTATGTGTTGTGTTTGCAAGTGACAAGGGTTGGAAACCACAAAGGAATCCCACGGAGTTGAGCTCCCAGGTGCAAGAGACACCCTAGAGACCATCACACTAATTGGGGTCAACAAGTGCATTGACCAATGCATCAACAAGGTCTGGTTCCTTTGTTTGTCAATGTAGGAAAAATGGTACCTTTTGTCATGGGCCAACACACTTTTTGAGGTAATTTTATGTAGGGGTTAAAAAAATTATTTTTTCTAGTTTTTATCGCTTTCGTGTGTCTACTAGGTTTATATTTAGGGAATGTGGATGATTAGTTATATTTTAGATTGTAGGTTTGACCTAAAACCCTTAAAAATCCAAAGGATTGAGGAAAAAAAAACCCTATGGTTTTACTACCTTTCCTTCAAGAGTTTTTTTGAGGGTTTGAATCTTTGTTTATTCTCTGCAAATGGGTTGTAACTTTGCATTTCAATGGTTGTTTACATCTATATGTTTGTTTTCTTTCAATTCATTTCATTTTAATTTGAAAAATCAAAAGAAACAGGGGCATATAGATAGTTGCATTCCAATTTTTTTAATTGTTTGTTATAGTCATGGACCATTTCATTTTTTCTATTAAAGAATGCTCATGTAGGTCAGATTTGCATAGATCCTGTGTGAATGGCATAATTTTTTTTTTAAAATAACCCCAATATTCGTCTCTTTAGCGACCAACCTATTCGTCGCTAGTAAAGCCAATTGGTCGCAAACATCAACGTGTTAGTCGCTTTAGCAACCAACCTGTTATTCGCTAGAGCGACCAACATGTTTGTCGCTAGTATAGCCAATTGGTCACAAACATCAACATGTTAGTCACTTTAGTGACCAAATTGTTAGTCGCTAGAGCAACCAATGTGTTTGTCGCTAGTGAGTTAGTCACTAGAGTGACTAACTGATCCTCCTTCTTTTGACCTTTTTAACTAATGGTTTGGTCACTCTAGCGGCTAATATTCGTCGTTCTAGCGATTCTTAGTGGTTTATTGACTAAGTTATCCAGGGTTTTTTGGGTCACTCTTGCGACTAATATTAGTCGTTTGACCAACTAACATTCATCGCTAGCTGAACTCTTCCCTATTGTGAATAGGCTTGGTTTTTCGGTCGCTAGTCCGGTGAAGATCCGTGTGTGGTCGCTAGACCGACGAATTAATTCCGACGAAAAAAAAAATTATCTTTGTCGCAAAAATGACTCTATGCCGATGAAAAATTTTCTCTACTTTGTCGCAAAAATGATCAAATTTAATAGTGATAAATGAGCATACTTGGAAAGGCAATCGACAACCACCATGATGACTAATTTATTTCCCGATTTGGGTAATCCTGTAATAAAATCCATAGAGATATCCCTCCAAATAGAAGGTGGAATTGGAAGTGGTTGTAGTGTGCTCGGAGATTTGAATGTTTCTCCCTTGTTGCATTGACACACATCAAATTCAGCGACAAGATTACGAATGTCTTGTTTCATACCATCCCATAAAAAAGAACGTTTGACCCTGTCATAGGTTTTGGTGAACCTAGAGTGCCTTGTTGTGGGTGTAGCATGAATCTCAGAAAGTACCATGGATTTAAGTTTTGATTGTTTACTTAAATACAAATGGCCTTTGTATTGAAGCTCATCATGGAGCCAAGGGTACCCTGGGAAGCTAGAGCATTGGACTGCATTTGTTGGATCAGATGCTAACTTTTGGGATCTTGTAGCCATTCTTGGCGAATGGCTTGGAGCCAATCTTGTACAATGAAGGAAAGAGAAAAAATGGATCCTTCATCTTCATATTTTTGGGAAAGTGCATCTGCAACCAAATTGTCTTTGCCTTTCTTGTAAATGATCTCATAATCATATCCAAAGAGCTTAGTCACCCAATTTTGTTGCTCCAGGGAGGAAATGCGTTGTTCCAGAAAATACTTGAGGCTTTGATTATCTGTCTTAATTTGGAAGTGTTGCTCCAATGGATAAGGGAGCCACAGTTCAATGACATGCAAAATAACCAACATTTTCTTTTCATAGATTGATTTGCCCATATTTATTTCAGACAGTTGCTTGCTGGTAAAGGCCAAATACCAACCCTCTTGCATAAGGACAACACCGATTCCCTTCCCTGAAGCATCACATTCCAAGACAAAGGTCTTTGTGAAATCGATAAGGGCCAGGACTGGAGTGGTGCACATGGCCATATTCAAGGTTTGAAAAGCTTGAGTAGTGGCTGAGGTCCAAGTGAAAGAGTTCTTTTTCAGGAGTGCAGTGAGAGCTGCTGCAATCTTTCCATAATTCTTAACAAACTTGCGATAATAACCTGTTAAGCCTAGAAATCCATGCAAGATTTTGAGAGTCTTTGGGTGAGTCCAGTCTTGCATAGCTTCAATATTTTTAGGATCCACCCTGACGTCATCCTTGCCAACCAGATGACCCAAGTACTCGACTTCTAAGGCACCAAAAGCACATTTAGACTGTTTAAGGAAAAGTTGGTGCTGAGAGAGTAGATGGATAACTCGATCCACATGAACAAAATACTCTGTCTAGGTTTTTCTATAGATGAGGATATGATCAAAGAAAACTAAGACAAAATGATGGAGAAAAGGATAGAATACATGATTCATGAGGCTTTGGAAGGTGGAGGGGGCATTACACAAGCCAAAGGGCATGACCTAAAACTCATAGTGGCCCTCATGAGTTCTAAAGGTAGTCTTGGTATTGTCTGCCTCTTTCATATGTATATAGTGGTAGACTAAATGAATATCAAGTTTAGTAAAGAATTGGGGGCAAATCAATTCATCCAAGAGGTCATCAATGACATGAATGGGAAATTTGTCTTTACTGGTAAGGTTTTTGAGGGCACGGAAGTCAAGACACATGTGGCAAGAACTTTCTTTCTTCACGACCATGACCATAGGAGAAGAGTAGGGGCTTGTACTAGGGAGGATAATGCATGCATTAAGGAGTTCCTAGACCATTTTCTCAATTTCATTTTTTGGGGAAAAGGGGTGATGATACAGATGGATAGTGTGAGGAAGGCTTCCGGGTACAAGGGGAATGGAATGATCATGAAGACCACAGAAAGGAGGGAGTCCCATGGGAGTGGAAAATACCACTTGATGTTTAGAAAGGATGGTATGGAGGTCTTCCAGCACTAAGGGTGTCTTTGTTTCTTGTATGGCATGGAGTTGGGAAATAACACCAGAATGACCTTTTTTGAGCAAATTTTCCATGCGATGGGAACTAGTGATCTCAGGTGAACCAATGGTGATGACATGGAACTTATATTGGTGGCCCTCCTGATCGAATTGCATGGTTAACTCCTTAAAATCCATGAGAATGGGACCCAAAGTCCTTAGTCAGTCTGCACCCAACACAATGTCACAACCACCCATGTCGATAGCAAACATATGAGATTTTAGGTGGTATTCATCAATTTGGAGACGCACATTTTCACAACGCCCTCCACATTTCATGGAGCCACCATTGGCAATCATGATTTGGAAATTATTGATGGCATGGATGTAGCAATGAGTTTCTTGGGCAATGCGGTGATGAATAAAATTATGGGTGATTCCACTATCAACCATAATGATGACCTTCCTATGCTTGATGTAACTGATTAGCTTCAGGGTTTGGGGAGTGGAGAATCTAGTGAAAACATTAAGTGAAATGACCAGTTCTACTTTGGGAGGGTCTGAGGGAGGGCTTATGTCAGTGGTTTCAGGTGACTCAGACACAAGGGGAGTTTCAACATCCTCTTCCGAAATATCCTCTGAGATGGCCATAAAAATATTTTGTTGCTTACACTTGTGGCCCGAGAAATATTTGTCATCACAATTATAATAAAGGACTTTGAGTTGGCATTCAGCCATTTACGCCCTGGTCAATTTTTGGATCTTTAGTGGAGCCGAGCTAGTAGTGGGATTTACTGGTTTAGGGCGAGGGAGAAAGGAGGGTGTTTAGTTTGGAGAAGATACAACCTATTTTGCTTAGTTATCTATTTTAGTAGCCTCCACCCCACTCTAAGGCCAAGCCATGAGGACATGGGCCCAAATCTCATCCTTGAGGCCATTGATAAAACACTCTCAGAAAAAGGCATCAAACATGCCCTCTATCAGAAAATCCAAGTGGTCAAAGGAAACTATAAAGTCTTCCACTATTCCTAATTTTTTCAACTTTGCCAAATAACCCAAATGGTTGGTGTCAGTGTCAAAGTGTTCATAAATCTCTGGCATGAAGTGTGTCCAAGAAATATACCCTTGATGAGAAGTTTTTCTCCATTGCCAATGTTCTTGATCTAGATGGAGAACACCATACCGGAGTTTGGCCAAGCCATCTGTAATGTTGTATAGAGAGAAATAATGTTCCACTTGGATCACCCAACCAGTGGGGTTTGAGGAATCAAACTTGGTCACATGCACCCATGGAAAGCGTAGGTCACGTTGAAAGTGATGGTACTAAAAGTTATGGGAATGAGAGAAATTTCCAACTTCAGTATGTGGAGGTGAGTCAGAGGAAGGGTTATCTGTAGGGATATGAAGCTTGGTGCAGAGCATCAAAAAGACAGATTCAAGCTGGTTGGTCAGGTCTTGTTTGATTTCCTCCATTGAGGATTGCATGGTTGTATTGATGGCGACAACATTGGAACTGAGTTGTTTCACTTCTTGTTGGGACTCGGTGAGATTATATTGCAAGGTATTGAAGCGAGCTTCCAAGTCTTGGCTACGGGTATGGTCCATAAGGATGAGAGAACTGAAAAGGGGTGGGTGGGGTCAAAATTTTCTCCAAAAAATGATATGTATGAATGTGATAAGGGAGAAGAGATGAATCCAATGGAATAGGTCTCAAATAATGGTGAAAAAGTTTTACACCTGCAGAGTTTTACTCCGATCTGAAGAATACTGCAGTGATGAAATGCCCAAATGCTTAACCAAAAAGAAATGTGTAGTGATTTGGAACCCTGAACACAGTTGCAGGGCAATAGATCTTGTCTATTTTAATTTGTTTATGTTTTTGTCCCCAAGGGTTAGATATCAGGGGTTCTACAGAGAAGGGTTTTCCCTGTGTTATAGCTCTCTGATATACATGCAGGGTCCAACAATAGTACTCGGCCCAATATCTCAGGGCACTAACTAAGGAGGCTAGACAGTAAGCTTAACCGTACTACCCGACTACCCAGGTACTAGAGAGTATATTCTTGTGTTTTTCTCGGTGGCACTATAGAATTCAGGTGGCCGATCGGTTTATATGAAGAGAGTTGCAAGTAATCTAGGATGATCCGTACATAGGCGATGTATGATGCGCTACCACTCGAAGGGGTACCAACAGGGGTTACAAGGGTGGCCAACATATGTGCGCTTAAGTACCACTTGTATTTACTACGTGTATGAATCCCTCAACTGCGAGTTTATGTGTGTAACGAAATATATCTGTGGCTTAAAAACATCAGAATACATCTATACCCTGGAAAAAAATTTACCCACAATTTCTATCGAGGAAAGTGCTCTTATACCACTTGTAATATACCAGATATAAAAAGTATGAAGAATAGAAATAAAATGATAGAAATGGAAGAATAAAAAAAATATAACCAGAACAATAACCAGAATAACACTGAAATGATATAAGAATAACAACTTAAATAACACTTTGATTCTGAGAGCAATGTTCACGGGCCTCTTCGAGGGGCAAACCTCTAGTCGAGAAGAGCTCTATTACAATAATATCCAATCTAGGGTTCTCAAACCCTCGACTCCTATTTATACTAAATATGTCTATCAAAAGAAGCATCTAGAGGAAGATCCTTCTAGAAGAGAAAGCTTCTATTAGGTCTTCTTACATTCGACTTATTTTATTTGATTGCAAGGCCTTATTAATATTGACCTTTGTTACATCCGAATATATTGTTCTACCTATGTGCGGGTTAGGACCCTAACATTCTTCTCCACATAGCCTCTACACAATGTGAGGATGCCTTTTAACTTGTTTGTAGGGGTGGCAGGCAAAGTTATTGCTAAAGGATTGGAAAGCATTGGGATATGAATCAAAGCTTCCTCCAATTCCTTGATTTGTTCCTTCAGTTTGGCATTCTTCGCCTCAAGGACTCCAATGGAATCATCAAGTGAATCTCCATTTGCTCAGTTAATTCGGGAGATTTGGGATGACTGCATGTTCTTAAGGTTAATCTATGAATGAGATTTCCCTTTCTTATTTCTTACATCTCTCTTTTCAATAATTAAATTTTTAGATTCGCTGTCAAAAACATCGCTTTGAATATGAAGGATTCATCTTCGTAAAAAATATCAGTCTCATCTATTTCCATTAGGGGATTATGGTGGATCGTATCACCGGGCTGATCAACGTTGGGGAATATATTTTCGATATCAGTCTCCATTTCCATGTCTTCACTTTTAGTTTCGGGCTCTTCCGCTTCTTGCACAGTGCTTTTTCTCTTCTTCCTCATGGGAATCTTGTGTGAACTATAAATTTTACTCAGAGGAGGGTTCTTGTCTCCCCCTCTGTTTGAAGAATTGTGGGTTTCTTTCTTACTGGGGTGGGTTGTTGGAGTGATATGCTGGGATGTCGTACTCTTGAAAGTGGTAGTTTGGGATTGGACACTCTTCTCATAGGGGGATTTTCCCTCTTGTTTGTGCAATTCATCGGTGTTTTTCAATGTCTCTAGGTCGTTAGTGTTAGGAGTAGGAGTGCTCTCGTCATTGTCTCTGTCTTCATTCAGGAGCATATGGATAAAAAAATTGTTGAAGCCAACTGCTAGTAAATGTTCTACAAAAATCCCATTAGGGTTGAACCCTCTCATTCTTTCAACATATATTAGGTTCAAGTTGTTGAAATGCCCTGCAAATTCATCAATCTTATTGACGTTCTTGAATATGAAGTCCCCGACTTTCCAAGGCAGAGGAATGAACTACTTTTTTCTCTTCTCATGGAAAAAATGAAACCAATAGCTATATTTCCTTGCTATTTCTGTAACAACATTTTGTTCATAATGTGACATGGAAGGAAAGAAGGATTTTCCTTGGAGCCAAAAATCATTATTACACTGTAATTCTCCATTTGTTCAAGTGTCCCCTTCCTGTTAAAAAACTTGGTTTCTTGGTCAGACATCCAGGGAGCATCCTTTCCCAAACATAATTTTTTGAAAACTGAGGCAAAGTCATTAAAAACCTCATAAAAAATATGGGAGGCCTTGTGCCTCCATAATGCCTGGTACCAGAAGGTTACTGGGTTGAATTCACAGTTTACCTTCTTGGACAAAGACAGTTTTGGAAATGGACAACAATGTGCTATTACGAAAACCAAGTAGGATGACATATACAATTTCTTATCCTATTTGAATCGTGACAATTGGGAACAGATTTCAATGGAAATAAGATTCCCCCAATAAAAAATGGTTCGTTCCTTGACCATGAAATAAAAAATATAAAGAATCATGCAGGAAATTCTTGTTGTGGATTCCTGTCCCGTTATCCTCGTAAACAACTAGGAAATTTCTCGTAATGAATTTCTAAACGAAATAACTTCCAACCTTGTGATATCTTCAGGAACTGTCGTCGAGTCTTCCAGGACCTCGGGTAAGAGGTCCAACTCATTATCATTCTTTTTTAGGAACTCCTTGTAGTATTCTCCTCTAAAGCTCAATATTGTCTCTGACAATCTCAACATCTTGCGGAAGAATTGATGTGACAAAGAAACAGGAGAGTGGTCTCGCAGTGGAATAATTCTTTGGCTTGAAATATATCTCTTGGCGCACCAAGATACCACCTCCTTACAGTCAAAGACTTCAGGGACATAGCCTGCATGAGAAATCCCAGAGGTACAAATTACTTTGTTCTGGGTGGAAGGGGATGAGTAGTAAGAATATGCTCTGGACCACTGGAAGTTTTAGTCATCACACCTGAAGATGTTCATTGTATATCCATAGAACTAATGTAGATATGCTACCATAAGTTGACGAGAATGTTTGTTTGCTCCAAACGATGTTTCAAATGATCACTCAAAAGGAATAATATAACCCTACAAAAATCTTGGCCTAATGCATGTGAATGAGAGATCTCCTCGAGCCTTTCGCTCATTAATGACAATCTCTACAGTTCCTGCATGATGATTTGTTAGCATTAAATATTACTAATTGCATACTTATAAATAAGTGTGAAGGTGGCGGGGATGATGAAAATCAATTAAGGATTGGAGATTTTGTGAACCCACCAACCCGACGACCCGCAAAAGACATTGCATGATGTTTGAAATGAACACTTGGAAGGAATAATATAACCCTCCACAAATTTTGGTTTAATGTGTATTAATGGGTGATCTCCTCGATCCTTTCACTCATTAATGACAATATTTACGGTTCCTGCATGATGATATATTAACATTAAAGCTTACTTATTGCATATTTAGAAATAAGTGAGAAGGTGGCGGGAATGGGGAAGAGCAATTAAGGAATGACTATGTATGGAAAGCAGTCGGTCAAGATTCAAAATAGGGTCACAACAAATACTCAGGAGAGGTGAAGGCCCGACGGTCAAATTGTATGTCTTGGAACTTTTGAGTGAAAAATGTGTAACATGGTAGAGGGCATGATGGGGCAGTCCAACGATCAATTTGTAAATTGCAGAACTCCAGGTGCAGTTTGTAGGTCACGAAACAATGGAAGCACAATCTTAAGCCCGCCTGTTTGGGAACCCACAATAAAAAAAGTGGCTAAATATGGAATGGGGAAGCGATCGGTCAAACTCTTCTCGGTAATATATTGAAATTTGTAATGCATATCCCATTACCTGGCAAGATATTTTCTGCATGTTTCTGGATAAGTTGTGTAGGGATAATCAGTGGTATGTCTCTTCAATCCTTTCGCTCATTAATGAGAATGTTTATGGTTTTTGCATGATGAGATGTTAGTATTAAATCTTACTAATTGCATACTTGGAAAGAAGTGCGAAGGTGGCGGGCACGGGGAACAATGATTAAGAATTGGAGATTTCGTGAACCCGCCAATGTGACGATCCATGAAAAAGATTCCAATAAATGGCCAAGTATGGAAAGTGGTCGATTTGGATTCAAAATAGGGTGACAAAGGATCCTTAGGAGATGTGAGGGCCCGACGTTAAAATTTTATGTCTTAGAAATTTTGACTTCAAAATGTGTAACATGGAAGAGGGCATGATGGGGGAGTCCGTTGGTCAATTTGTATATCACGAAACTCTGGGTGTTGTTTGTAGGTCACAGAACAATGGAAGTGCAATATAGAGCCTGCCTACCCAAGAATCTGTGATCGAAAAGGTGGCTAAGTTTGGAATGTGGAAGTGGTGGTTTAGAGTTGTGATATAAAAGAATGAGTGGAAATGTGAACCCGTGAGTCCACCAACCAGTTCACTTAGACATTTTCGAAAAAATGACTAAGTAACCAGAAAGAGAAAGTACAGGAGAAAAAGAAAGGGGAATTTGGTTAATTATAGAAGAGGGAAAAGAAGGAGATAAAAGAGAGTGGGGAAATAGAAAAGGGGAGGGGAATTTTTAGAAGTGGGAATTGGTCTCAAATAATCCCCATTGTTTCCAAATCATCATTTTCTAGTCGTATATTTTATCCACATACTCGTTTTGTATTGTTCTTATATCATTAAAAAGGGTGTGATCAAATGAAAATATAAACTATAACTTGATTTTTGGCTATAACTATGTATAGTTTATTTACAGGTGCTATTTATGTTTGGATTTTGTAGATAACAATGGGTTAGCATAATTTTTCATTCTTACTATGATAAGGCCTTAAAAAAACTAGAATAAGTAACAATTGTTTCCAATTCAATTCTCACACAATTTTTTTTTATGATCCCATAATATTCATCTTTGTCGATCCAATAATAGAGAGGTCGATTTAGCAGATTGGGATATTGGTCATTTGAGGCGACTGGGGTGCCTCATCTAATGCTTTGATGCAGATTTGTTTTTATTGCAACCTATGGGAGTAATTGTCATTTTTATACATTGTTTAATACCTTGAAATATTATTTTAAGTATTAAACTTCTTGCAGTAGATTATTCATTGAATGGTTTTTTTTCCCTCTATTTTTCCCTCTATTATTTCACTTGTCTATCATTACTCTGCTACCAGCCAAGGAGAACCCTCATCCATTTCATGTTGCCAATTCGACCGTGCTTTTGTCTTGGTGAAACAACCCTATAACTCACCAACAAATTCAAAAGAATGACCACTCCAAACTTCTGGTGGCCTGGCTCTTCCCTTTAGCACTTAGGTGCAGACTTTAGGAGCAACAGTAACTATGAATTCAATTAGACAACTCTACAGGCTCTTCAATCAAAGAATAGAGAAAGTGAGTCATAGTTATACTTTCTAGGATGTGTTTGCATAAGAGAAGCATAAAAAAGCTACAGAGAAATCAATGGAAGGTTTTTGAAATAAAATTATTGTACTGTCAACTTTACCATAAGTATAACAATGACGAACTTGAATTTTAATTTTTTGGTTGATGTCATAGCCCCATTTGACTTCAACCAACATATATCATTTTTTTTTCAAAATATTTGCGAAGAAGAATTTTGGTAATTTCATTAATAAAGTAAAAGTACTCAAATAGAGGCCAGGGGATGGACAACCAATAGTATGCTTCCTTCTCAAGTGAAGGAATCAAGGAAGAAAGAGGGAAATAAGAGATCATTCACTCAGTAAGGTTAATATGGCAATGAAACTTCTTGGGTAGGGAACCAACTCCTGCATTGTGGATTGGTGTTGCTATGTTCTATCTACATTACGAATGGAATTGAATGTTGGTTTGAAACTGTGTGTGAAATTCATTTATGTTTACGTAGAAGCCTCCTGTGATTGAGACAATGCATTGTCACATAATTGTTCCCTACTTAATATTTGATCAAATTACTTGATTCAATACAATATTTAAGAATTATGAGAGTATTGAACCATGCAAGTGAGAAGAGGTGTTAAATCCAACAAATAAGCCCCAACCAAGATTCCAAGGCTATTTTTAATAGTAAATCTATAAGAAAAATAATGGGTAATATATATTTATCCATAGACATTGGATTGAGTTCTTTGCACCGAAGCATTGAACATACTTGTCATAAATATAGGTACAGGAGTTACAAAAGAAAAAACATCCATATAATTCTGTGTTGTTCACCTATTGTAACAACATGCAGAATGCATCGAAAAGCTCTTAAACATGCATACAAAATTGATTATCATGCTTTTCTAGGAACTCCTTGCAGTATTCCCCTCTGAAGGTCATTGTTGGCTCAAGAAATTTCAACATCTTGCAGAAGACCTGAGGTGACAAAGAAATAGGAGACTGGTCCCGTAATTGAATAATTCTTTGGCTTGAAATATATCTCTCGGTGCACCAAGCGCCCATCTCCTTACACTCAAAGACTTCATGGACACAACCTGCACTAGGGAAAAATCCAAACCCTAATCCAAAACCCTAAAAATTAAAGGAAAGGATACATCTCTAAGGGCTAGGACTATGATTCGAGTTGAGAGACTCAAACTCTTGTGTTGCAAAGTGTCTATTGCCTTCAACGTCAGTTTCTTCTATTAAACCCCTTCCTTTGGTCTTCTTAGGGCCTCGATCACTAAGTTGGTAAGTCCCCCCCATTATGTTGTATTTCAATTTGGGCACAGGAGTGGGAAAAACATCCACATTTCCATCATCCATCGTTGTATCATCGACCATCAGATCATATTCTTCCAGCTCAAAATCGATTGCATCAACCTTTGCATCAACCATTCTTTCATTATTTTCTAAAAAATCCTTGAAATTTGAAGCGGGCGATGGATATACAGAGTCAATGAAGGATATACATGATTATAAGGTTATAAAAAAAATAAACACAGGGGATAATGATATACACGTTTATAGGGTTATAAAACAAATAAATGCAGGGGGTGTTTTCTGAGCAGGGGGGGTTGCCTTGGAATTGTTTGGCTTAAAATATATCTCTTAGCTCACAAAGGGACCATCTCCTTACTTTCTTCTGGGTGGAAGGGGATGAGTAATAAGAATATTCCCTAGAGCACTGGAAGTTCTGGTCATCATGCCCGAAGGTGTTTACTATATCTCCACATACCTGTTGTCGAGTTGCTACCATAAGTTGATGAGAACATCTGTTTTCTCCAAATGATGTTTGAAATGAACACTCAAAAGGGATAATATAACCCTCCACAAATCTTGGTTTAATTTGTATCAATGGGATATCTACTCTAGCCTTTCGTTGACTAATGAAAATTTCTATGGTTCCTATGTAATGAATTGTTACCATTAAAGCTTACTAATTGCATACTTAGAAAGAAGTGTGAAGGTGATGATGGAGCATTGCCAACATCAAGCAAGCCAGCATGAAAGTAATCAGACAGCTGGACAAGAGCTAACACAAATTTTGAAATTTCCTTGAAGTTGTTGCGCAATCTTAAATGAGCCATTAAGATGAAGCGCACTTGTGTGTTGTAAATGGACCTTGAGCAATTAGCTCTCATCCTTAGTAGGTAGAAGGCATTTAAAGTAGTTAATGCAGGTAGATAGAATTTAATTCTAGATTCGACTGTTTGAGAGCACAAGAGGGAAACGGGATATAGACACCCTCATTGTGTATTGTAACATTATTATGAAGCATTGGAGCAAGAGCATGTAGAGAGTTGTGTAAGAACACCCATGTACAGATATTTGAATTAATAGAAGAGTTTGATTCAAATCCATGTTTTTGTGTTTTCTCTGTGTATTGATGCTGAATGATATGCTCATGAATGTTTACTTCCTGTTATACATTTTCTTTATATGATGTGTGTATGATTTCATGTTTGAGTTTGAAGTCTAAGAGGAAGTAGGAATGAGTTTCAATTGTTTCTCTATATGAACAAGGATTTCTTGCAAGGAGTGCAGTTGAAGTGTTCGCAAGGAGTGAATTAACGGAGGGTTCAGATTGGGTTTCTTTTGTTCTCATTCTCTCATAAGTGCAGTTGGACACAGGAGCTGTGCAAGTAGTGTGTAGGCCAAGTGAAGTCTGAGGGTTGCGAACTGAAGTGAAGTGTTCAGCAACTGCTAATGTAGGTGTGTGCAGGGTTGAAAGAATTTAGCACTGAGAAGTGTCTAAGGTTGCCGCAAGGGTGTGAGCAAGAAGGTTTTCCTTAAGGACGCTGAAGTCATGGAAAATCTTAGGAAGGATAGTGCAGGGAAGTTGTGACTGGAAGTGTGTAAGAAGCATCACAAGTTTGCATGCAGGTGGACAAGTTCCGTGGAGGAACACTTGGTCATTCACAGGAATCATCAAGGAAGAACGGATGGTTGAAGTTCTCTGAGGAGATCTCGCGAAGTTCCGTGAGCCGTTAGATCTCACGAAACTGTAAGGAAGATACAGGGAAGTATTCTCCAGAGGTTCAAAACTTAGGAGGGGCAGGACCATAGATCCAAGTCATGAGGACTGTTAGATTTATGTGTGGATTCGCATGTCAGGGTTTCACTGGTTGAAATCCTATAAACGCTGCAGTAGGAATCACGAAATCGCAAAAAGAAATATCCCAATAGGCAAGAAGATTTGCGTGGGTCCACAGTGGAGTCAATGAGGCAGATAGGTGGCATGAGTTATCGGAGCTTCGTAGCGGTGACAGTGTGTTGAAAAGTCAAACTCGTGCGTGCGTCAGAGTTTTGGCGTATCGAAAATCAGGAGTTGGGGATACGAGTGGTTCGACATTGCGAGTGCCAAAATCATGATAGGGAAAACCTCGATAGGTAAGGGTCAGCGTTGACTGGTTTTCGGGTTTCGGGGATCTGAGAGTACAACGTTCGACCACTAACCTCGCGAAGCTGTGAAGTATGATTCCCCGAGTGTGAAGAGGGGATCCCAAGATAATTTTCTATGGGTGCAAATTTCTTGACAGGAAGATAGAAGGACCGTTCAGAGTTCTTTGGGATGTGTGGAAGAGAAAGATCCTGCGTTGACGTGGCCTTATGACCTACGGGTTGTGAGGTAGAGGGCATTGACGTCAGTTTGGTGTCAGAGCGCAGAAAGGTTCTTTTATTTCTGTATCGGAGAAGAATAATTCACCATGCCACTGAGGAGAAGGGACATGCAAACACCTGATCCACCAGAGTATAGGGAAATGCCGAGAAGAAGAGGCAGGCAGATGATAGATCCAGTTATGGAGAGAGATATGCGTGATCTGTGAGCTAGAATCGAAGACATGGAGACAGCCCAAAGGCGTATAGTCAGTGCAGGGGATCTTAGTGATTCTGAAAGCGAGATTGAGGCTGAACAAGAAGAAGAAGTTGTAGCAGAAGATGCATCAAACAAATGTTTGATCAGAGCTATCGCAATGATGGGTGCAAGAGAAAAAATGGACATTCCAATTTATGAGGGAAACTTGGATGCAGAAGAGATTCTGGATTGGATTAGAGCTCTTGATACATACTTAGACTATGAATATGTTGAAGGGGACAAGAAAGTCAAGCATGATGTCACAAGATTGAAAGGACATGCAACATTGTGGTGGGATGAACTACAAGCTGACAGACGCTGCAAGGGCAAGCAGATGATTAAGAGCTGGGATAGGATGACCGCAAAGTTGAAGGCAAAATTCATCCCCAGAGACTATCAAATTACTCTGTTAAGGAAGATGCGGAACCTGAGACAGAAGCTGATGTCAGTAAAAGAATACATTGACGGATTCTACAAGCTAAACATCAGGGAAGGTCATCGGGAAAGCGATGATGAAAAAGTTGCCAAATACATGAATGGCCTGAGATATGATATCTAGGTTGAGATGAGCATGGTAACCATCTGAACAGTGGAATATGCTTATCATATGGCTCCAAAAGCTGAGGAGAAGCTGAGCTGAAAGAAGAGTCAGAGGGGCTGAGGTAGAAGTCATCCCAGAGGCAAATCAGTTGAACTGGACAAATATCAGAAGCCCAAGGAGGACTGGAAGAAACCTCAAACTTGAACTGAGAGAGGTGGAACCTCACAACAAGGGCCATATGTTGAACAGAGAGGGAAACATACTGAGTAGAGAGGAGATTATGCTAACAACAACACTTTTCCTCGTACTAGAGGCAGATGAAGAGGAAGAGGTGGAGTAATCACATGCTTCACATGTGGGAAGAATGGGCACAATTATTATGAGTGTCCAGACAAAGAGAAGGAGGTTGGAGAATCTCACATCACCAAAGCACAAAGGCAATATGTTGAGGTAGAAGACACTGAAGGCGGAAGATCGTTGATGATGCAAAAAGTCCTTTTGACACCCGAGAAGGAGGTGGAAAGTTCAGTCCAAAGGAACAAACTTTTTAGGACTGCTTGCAAGAGTAAGGATAGGGTATGCAAGGTCATTGTAGACAATGGTAGCATAGATAATCTTGTTTCCACAGAGATGGTAGAGAAGATGGAGATGGAGATGACTGATCATCCAAGCCCATACAGAGTTTTGTGGCTACAAAAACGACACCAGGTAACTGTCACTAAACAATGTTTAGTTGAATTTAAGATAGGAGGGTATAATGATAAGATATTATGTGATTTCATTCCTATGGATGTCTGTCATCTATTGCTGGGTAGACCATGGCAATATGACAAAAATGTGATTAATGATGGGAGAATGAACACATACACCCTAGAGAAGAATGGGAGGACACACATGTTGCTTCCAATTAAGGATAAGGAGGTGAAGCCGGAGGTAAGCAACACTGTACTTCTCATGAGTGGTAAGGAACTTCTTACAGAGGTTAAGAAGAAGGAGGATCCATAGTTCATTGTGGTCAGAAAGCCTAGAATTGTGTTGACTAGCACCAGGGTAGATGATTTACCAGAAGAGGTTCAAGAACTATTTGAAGAGTTCGCTGACATAGTAGTGGATGAACTACCTCGTTCGTTACCACCGATGAGAAGTGTGAGTCATCATATTGATCTTATACCAGGAGCTAGTTTTCCAAATAAATCCACGTACAGATTGACGCCACAAGAGAATGAGGAGGTTAAAAGGCAAGTCTAGGATTTGTTGGACAAAGGTTTGGTCAGGGAGAGCTTGAGTCCATGTGTTGCTCCAACAGTACTCATTCCAAAGAAAGATCGATATTGGAGGATGTGTACTGAATTGAGGGCGATCAACAAGATAACCATCAGGTACAGATTTCCATTACCGAGGATGGATGATCTGATGGGTTGCTTGAGCGGAGAAAAGTATTTTTCAAAGATTGATTTGAAAAGCAGTTATCATCAGATCCGCATGAGAGAAGGTGATGAATGGAAGACAACATTCAAAACCAATGAAGGGTTGTATGAATGGCTTGTTATGCCATTTGTCTTAACAAATGGGCTGAGTACCTTCATGAGGTTGATGAACGAAGTCCTGAGGGAGTTCTTCGGAAAAATTTTCATTGTGTATTTGGATGACATACTGATCTACAGTAAAACAGTGGCAGAGCATCTGAAGCATTTGGCTACAGTAATGCAGAAGTTACAGCAGGAGAAACTGTTGATAAATATGAAGAAGTCCTCATTCATGAAGACAGAGCTCATTTACTTGGGATTTGTTCTTTCTGCAAATGAGTTGAGGATGGATCTAGATAAAGTAGAGGTAATCAAGAATTGGCCATCAACAAAGAATATATTTGAGGTGAGAATTTTTCACGGATTGGCTAGTTTCTACCGAAAGTTCATTAGAAATTTCAGTGGAATTAGCACAACAATGATTGATACAGTGAGGAAAATACATAAATATTTTTACTGGATAGAAGAGGCTGAGAAGAGTTTCAATATGCTGAATAGGAAGATTACGGAAGAACCAATTTTGTTGTTGTCGTATTTCCAAAAGACATTTCAAGTGAAATGCGATGCAAGCGGATTTGCAATAGGGGCAGTCTTGATTCAGGAAGACAGACCAATAACATATTTTAGTGAGAATCTGAATGAGGCGAAAGTGAAATACTCCACTTATGATAAGGAGTTTTATGCTATTATCCAGGATTTAAAGAAATGGAGGCATTACTTGATCCCAAAAGAGTTTGTCTTGTACAGTGACAATCATGCATTACAATTTGTGACTCAATAGGAGAAGTTGAATCAAAAACATGTCAAATGGGTTGAGTATATGTAGAATTTCACATTTGTGATTAAACATATTTCTGGTACTACTAGCAAAGTGGCTGATGCTTTGAGCAGGAAGTGTTTGCTGTTGCAGGAGTTCAAATTCAAAATGTTGGGTTTTGATGATCTCAGGAACATGTACACTGATGATCATGATTTTAAGGAGGCATATGAAGCAGATGAGAATCTAGTTCTTGGAGACATAAGCCTATGTATAGAGTATATGATCGAGGAAGGATTGTTGTTCAGGGGAAATCAACTGTGTATTTTGAAATGTTCCATGAGGGAGAATCTGCTGAAGGAGAAACACAGTGGAGGATTGGTAGGACACATTGGTCACGACAAGACATTCACAAAATTGAATGAGTCATATTTTTTGATGGGAATGCGAGCAGACGTCAAGAGATTTGTAGACAGGTGCAGAATTTGCCAGCATTCGAAGGGAAGAAGACAGAATGCGGGGTTTTATCAACCATTTCCCATACCAGAGAGGCCATGGGATGCAGTTAGCATGGATTTTGTATTGGGGTTGCCAAGAACACAAAGAGGTGTTGACTCAATCTTTGTGGTGGTGGATAGATTTTCCAAGATGGCACACTTCATTCCATGTCAGAAAACCAGTGATGCAACTCACATTGCAAATTTGTTTTTCAAAGAGGTCATTCAACTTCATGGGTTACCGAGAAGTATAGTTTCGGATCGAGATACAAAATTCATAGGGCATTTTTGGAGGACCTTATGGAAGAATCTAGGAACTAGCTTGACATTTAGTTCATCTTATCATCCTCATATGGATGGACAGATGGAAGTCGTGAATAGAAGTCTGGGAGACTTTCTGAGAAGCTTGGTGACAGAAAACCACAACCAGTGGGACCAAATATTACCACATGCAGAGTTTGCGTATAATGACTCAGTCAATAGGAGCACAAGGCAGAGTCCATTTCAGGTTGTCTATGGGATTCAACTGACAGGAATTTCTGAACTGAGGGATTTAGAACAGACTGCGACTAGGAGCGCTAGTGCAGAAGAATTTGCAGAGGCGATGAAAGAACTTCACAGCCGGGTGAAGGAGCGGTTGTAGAATTCAAGTTAGGAATACAAGCATAGAGAAGATCAACATAGGTGACAACTTCAGTTTGAGGTTGGTGACTTGGTTCTAGCACGTTTGAGAAAGGAAAGGTTCCCGAGAGGAACATATAATAAATTGAAGATGAATAAAATCGGGCCATGTAGGGTCTTGAAGAAATTTGGGGTGAATGCCTATGAGATTGAATTACCCAATGGGATCAGAATTTCTTCAATATTCAATATATTAGATTTGTATCCATATAAAGCTGGAGAAGAAGAGACTGGAGATGAGTAGCCAATGATCTAGTGGCAGAAACAGATGCTAGTGGCAGAAAAGCAGCAGATGGAGTGCATACTAGACAAGAAAGTGAGCAAGAGGACCAGGCGAATGCAATACTTTGAGTATCTGGTCAAATGGAAGAACCATCCAGTTGAAGATGCCAGCTGGGAAACTGAAGCAGAGATACAAAAGAATGGACAGACCGTGCATGAGCTCATGGAAAAGAGCCCATAAAAATTTTCAAGCGAGGGAGTATGATGCAGGAGCATCTCCAACATCAAATGAGCCAGCGCGAAAGAAATTGGACAACTGGACAAGCGCCATCACAAATTTTGAAATTTCCTTTAAGTTGTTGCACAATATTAAATGAGCCATTAAGATGAAGTGCACTTGTGTGTTGTAAACGAACCTTGAGCCATTATCTCTCATCCTTAGTAGGTAGAAGGCATTTAAAATAGTTAATGCAGGTAGATAGAATTTAATTCTAGATTAGACTGTTTGAGAGCGCAAGAGGGAAACAGGATATAGACACACTCATTGTGTATTGTAACATTATTATGAAGCATTGGAGCAAGAGCATGCAGAGAGCTGTGTAAGAACACCTATGTACATATATTTGAATTAATAGAAGAGTTTGATTCAAATCCATGTTTTTGTGTTTTCTCTATGTATTGATGCTGAATGATATGCTCATGAATGTTTACTTCTTCGGGCCGTGTGGAAGAGAAAGATCCTGCGCCAACATGGCCTTCCGACCTGCGGGTTGTGAGGTAGCGAGCATCGATGTTAGAAGGTGGCGGGGAAAGTGAAGAGCGATTAAGGATTGGATATTTTGTGAAGCCGCCAACCCGACGATGCGTGCAAGAGATTCCATGTTGTTTGAAATCAACACTTTGAAGGGATAATATAACCCTCCAGAAATATTGGTTTAATGTGTATTAATGGGATATATCCTCGAGCCTTTCACTCATTAATGAAAATATTTAGGGTTCCTGTATGATGATATTTTAGCATTAAAGCTTAATAATTTCATATTTAGAAAGAATTGAAAAGGTGGAGGGGATGACAAACAAAGATTAAGGATTGGAGATTTTATGAACCCACTAACTCGACGACCCATGAAAGAGATTCCAAGAAACGACCAAGTATGGAAAGCAGTCGATCGGGCTTCAAAATAGGGTCACAAGTTATACTCAAGAGACGTGAGGGCCCAATGGTCAAATTGTATGTCTCTGAACTTTTGATTGCAAAATGTGTAACACATAACAGGGCATGATGGTTTAATACGATGGTTAATTTGTATATCTCTAAACTTTGGGTGTTGTTTGTAGGTTGCGGTACAATGGAAGCGCAATGTTGAGCGTGCCTTGGTGGGAACCAACGATTGAAAAAGTGGCTAAGTATGGAATGGGGAAGCGGTTAGTTAGACTCGTGATATAAAATCATGAGACATATTAGGAAAATATACTAAGCAACTAGAAAGGGAAAGTAGAGGGGAAAAAGAAAGGGTATTTTGGTTGTCAATTTGTATATCGAGGAACTTTGGGTGTTGTTTGTAGGGCACAGAACAATGGAAGCGCAATCTTGAGCCCGCCTAGCCGGGAACCTGCGATAAAAAAAGTGGCTAAGTATGGAATGTGGAAGTGATCGGTCGGACTTGTGATATAAAAGAATTAGTGGAAATGTGAATGCGTGAATCTGCCAACCGACGCACTTAGACATTTTCCAAAAAATGACTAAGTAACCAGACAGGGAAAGTAGAGGGGAAAAAGAAAGGGGAGGGAAATTTTTGGAAGCGGGAATTGGTATTAACAAAGCCCCATTGATGGTCTTAACAATAACTATGAAGTAAATTAGACAGGTGAACAATATCTTCAATCAAGGAATAGAGAAAGTGAGTCATAGTTATACTTTCCAAGCTATGTTTGCATAAGAGAAGCATACAAAATATACATAAAAATCAATGGAGGGTTGTTCAAGTAAAATTATTGTATTGTCAACTTGATCGTAAGTATAACAACAATGGATTTTAATTTTAATTTTCTCTGGTTGATATCATAGTCCCTTTTGACTTCAGCTAGCATATATCCTTTTACTTCAAAATATTTCTGAAGAAGAATTTTGGTAATTTCATCAATCAAGTAAAAGTGCTAAAATGAACTACATATTACATTTTCTTCACAGAGCTTACATTAAAAGGCCAGGGAGGGCTTGTATATTCTTTAATATCATAGAAAAACTGCTAAGATCCTGAATCTAACATCCAACCATAATTCAAAAACTCAGCCCATGAGAACCTTGAACTACAATACGAAATCATATGAACAAAAGTCTGCCAAACATAAGACATGAAAAAATCAGTGGATATTGGGCATTGTATCCCATCTATAACAAAATCCCCAAATGGGAACCAAGAAATTTTTTTGATTACTATATTACTATGAACCAAGATCACTATGAAAATTTTCTTCTGATAGTACTATGAACCAATATTACGTTGACTTGACAATGTTCTAACATTACTAGTTCTGGAAAAGAATGTCAGCATTTAAATTAATGGAGTTTGAAAAATAAAAAAATTTCAATATTATTGAAAATTCATGATGGTTCCATTCAGAGGAGCAATCCATTTTGATAGCTCAAAGGATGGACCTGATTTAATCACAGTTGGGTACTTTGTACAAGGTCTTTCCTCATGCTTCTCATTCCTGGACTGAACAATCTTATGCACTTCCAGTTCACTTCTTCATGGAAATGAAAAACTCTATTCATATCTTGATTGGGTAGCATGGAGATATACAGATCATATTGCTTCGTTTCTTGTCAATGCATGATATGAATTTGTTTTTTTGGTTCATCCGATATGCAGTATGACATTATCTCCATTTAATGTAAATTTTCTATGGACGCGAAAGTCGCGTAACATGTAGAAATTGTTTGTCTTTTTATGTAGATATACTTCATATGGAAATTCTGCCAACCCAAGAAGCACATCTTGTAATACAACTTGTCTAATTGTACATTGTACAATTGTGTTGTTGAGGGTTCAGATGTCATCATTGAGGCAATGTCTATATATGTAAGGGAATTTTTTATTGCATCGTAGACAATCTATTGTGCCGTCATTTATGAAAGCATAGGTAGAAGCAAGAGAGTTTCATTTGGCACATACAATATTGAAGAGAGTCGAATATGAATTTGCTGCAACCAAAACACCCTCAACCTACACACATGAGCATAGTAGTTAATATATTGAACAATATAATATATATGTGTACAACAAAAAAATATACAAAATTGGTTAAGGATATTTTTATGTGCAAAGTGTGGATGGAATAGTAGATGTATACGTACAATAGTTGTCAAGCTAGTTAGTTTCTTGAGATCTTGTACTATGTATGTTCACAATTTTGTTACAAACGTTGCTTGGGTTGTGCAAAAGATCCTTTCTTTAAAATCTCTTTTATTTTTTATATTTTTGAAGAAAATAAGTGGAAATTTCCGTTTATGCAATTTTTGTTCCATTGAGGAAAATAAATTTGAATAGGTGTCGAACAATTGTAGCTGCAACATGGAATAGTGTAATAGTTCTGTAAGATAACTGAGATATATGAGCATGTGAAAGTAAAAGGAAAAACAAGGTATGGAGAACGGTAACATTGCCTTGTCGTTGTATGAGTCTCCATCTTTTATATGGAGAATGTGATGCGAGCCAATGTTTGTCGCGATTGTGATGACTGTACCAATGGTTCTAATTGAGTATATGTCGTTGCTCTCTACAAGTTGGTTGATTGTTGAGTCTGGTACGAAATGATATTCTGAACAATCTGCGGGAACTTTTTACACAATACTTGTTTCATTGAGTGATATAATGTGATCACAATCACCATGGTCATATACTGTTTTTGGTAATATATTCAAATTTGTAATGGATGCCCCATTACCTGGAATGATCTTTTTTGCATGTTTCTAGACAAGTTGTGTAGGGATAGTCAGTGTGATTGTCATCATGGCTTCGTTGTCTGTCATGTTAGCACACATAATGCATATAGTTTTCTTTTCCTTATTTAAGTAGGTGTTATACATGACCATTATGTCCTCGAAGAACAATTTTCCAGTTCGACAATTGTTCAAGCCGTCTATCGATAGTATATCAGGTGTTATAAGTTTCGACCCGGTGACATTTTTTGAACAAAAAAGTAATGTAAATGGTAGTTTGTATAATTTTTTTTTCCATAAATGTACAAGTAGAAGCACAATTTGGATGAAGTATGTAGGTCATAGTTTCATAACCATACATGTTAGTCTATGGAGATTTCATTATGTTAGGCATTTCACTTTTGCTCGTCGATACTTCTTGTGAATTGAAAAACATGTGTTTTAGATGACATCAACATATTTATCATGCCATATATGAATAAATAACTTGGGATATTTGTTTTCTAAACATAGCAAGAGAATAATGTATGAATCTTTACCTTTGGCCTTATCATTTTGTTGATGTTTGAGATGATTGACTACTCATGTTCATGTCACTCGTCCAAGTTTTTATGATGCAAACATGTGTACATTGAACATGAAAATGACTAAATAAGCACATGCATTGTATATTATTCATAATTGTTCTTGATGTCACACACAGGCTCGAAGGGGATTGAGTATGAAATAAGGTGTCGAGGGATACTCAGGAGACATGAGGGTCGACGATCAAATTGTATGTCTCAAAAATTTTGAGTGAAAAATGTGTAACACTGAATAGGGCATGATGGGGGAGTCCGGAAGTTAATCTATATATCATGGAACTTCGGTGTTGTTTATAGGTCATGAAACAATAGAAGCACAATATTGAGCTCACCATCCCAGGAGTTCAAATGTCAATTTTTATATTGCAGAACTCTGGGTGTTGTTTGTAGGACACAGAACAGTAGAGGTGCAATTTTGAGGCCGACAACTAGGGAAATCATGATAAAAAAAGTGGCTAAGTATGGAATGGGGAAGCAGTCGGTAGAAATCATGATATAGAAGCATGCGGGGAAATGTGAACCCATGAGTCTTTCAGCCCATGCACCTACACATTTTTGGAAAAATGACTAAGTAAAGTAACTAGAAAGGGAAAGTTGAGGGGAAAAATAAAAGGGAACTCAATTAAGTATAGAAGAGGGTAAAAAAAGGGATAAAAGAGAGTGGAAAAATAGAAAAGGGGAGGGAAATTTTCGGAAGTGGGAAGTCTCAACAAATCCCCATTGTTGCCAAATCATATTTTCTAGTACAATATTTTATCCACATACTCATTTTGTGTGTTTGATTTACTATCACTATTGGTATACCTTTTCGAAGATTGCAGTTCAGCTGCTTGTGTTGTGGTATATACGACTTCATTGTCTTGTCCAATCAGTCTGTTTATTTCAATGTAGCAATGCAAAAATTACAATGGACATGAAGGTAAGTTGGTATGTAGAAAGACATATAAAAAAATAAATACAATTCTATTTATATCAATGTAGCAACACATAAAATATAGTTGACATGAAGATAAATTATTATGTAGGAAGATATGTAGTATCTACATATAATAAATTAGGTGCAAAGCAGTAGAATAAATATACAGACAATAAATGAAATACAAAACAATGGAATATGAAATAAGGGTAGAAGCATGCGCCTTTGTATGTCTTTTTCTACATTTGTGGTTAAGAGTCCTTCACCTTGTCCAGTTATTTTTTTTGTTTCAATGTGGGAATACACAAAATACAATGAACATAAATGTAAGTTTGTATGTAAGGGAAAACAAGTAATATGTACATACATTAAATCAAAATCAAAGGAGTAGAGCAAAATATAGAGTTAGATGTATGCACCTTTGTTTTTCTTGATCCATGGTTGTGCTTATATAGAATTTTTTTTGTCCAAAATCTATTACAAGATAGAAAATATTAAGAAGTTGGATGATCCTAGATGAATTATTTGGTTTTGTGCAACAAAGTATCCAGATATGCTTTGAGACTTTTAAATATTATTTTGTAATATGCTTGATGCATATTTCATAATTCAAGTACAAGACAAACGGTATCATGGTCAGACCTATATGTGTCTAAGATAAAGAGGGTGTATTGTGAAATAGGCACATTTGACCATACATGGTCAATAAGTGCATTTTGTACATGCTTTATATTATCCAAAAGAAAGTCGAGATTGTAATTGCACATGTAGTTTTCCAATTCTTTTGTTATGGAACTATTTTGTAGAACATCAACGTTGAAGTCTCCTAGAATGATAATGATTTCATTTAGATGTAAATGGTATAATACATTTGAAACAACATTCATTATGTTGGGAAATGTTGCACGCAGAGCGACATAGAGATTCAATATTGCAATTTTCAATACACGAAAAATTACTCTTGCTAGCAACATCTCAACATTTTTTTCTTCGAAATGCATATGATCCAAAATTGTTATATGCTTTTTCACTAATATCATCACTTCATACGCAATGTAACTTGATATGCAATTGTGATTTAGAAATTTCTTGTTTTGCATGCATAATTTCACATATGTTTCTTGCAATCACAAAATATCAGATTGCATTGTGTCATAGTCATTGACTATATCATTCATATTTGCATTTAAGATGCACGTGTTAAGTGAGAGAGTTGATATAGATGATTTTGATTGTATGAATTGGTAATCATATTGCAGATGCCATTTTTCACTAGTTTGAAGGAATTGCATATCAGTATTGACTTTATCTTTGACTTTGAAGCTATCTTTTGTAAGAGCGCTTAGCAAATACAAGGACACTATGTTTCTGACATGGGACATAGTTGTGTATACAAGTCCATGTATTTGTATTCCAGTAGGGTCGAAGGAAACACTATCAAGTGTTATCCCTTGTGATCTATGGATTGTACGTGCACATGCAAGGTGAATTAGAAACTGTTTTTGAATCTTCAGTTAACCTGTCTTTGCTGATGTTGATATTGGCTTTTATATTCACAATATAGGTGTCCATTCACGTGAAGTGTTTGAATTATCTAGATAAGCTAACTTGTTGTCTTGTCGGTGGCCAATATGTGGGTCATGGAACTTAATCCAGAGGAAATCAACTTTTTATGTTTTGGTATAAGCTTTGAGTATTCCATCTCCACCATTCACCAAGAAATCCTATGAATAATAGTTGCAGGAATATATTTCAATTAGCATGTCTAATTTCAGGACAAGTTGCAAAGGGAATATCCTGCAATATATCCTATAGTATACGAAAATGCATCGAATTTGAAAAGGGTATTGTTATGCAATACCCAGTTGATGTTGTCATGTACAATGGAGTGTGCATATATTTGATAGAATTCAACATCAATTGCTTTCTCCATCTTTTAAGTTGTGATTTTCAATATGTTTCTTAGTTATGTTTAGAAAATATGAAAATAGCAGAAAAGATAAGTATAAGTTTGGGAGTGCATACCAACTCTTCTATGTATCTTTCAACCTTTGTTCATCTGAAATCCATTGCTTCGCGGTTTCTATAGCATATGACATAGAAACAAAGCTATAGTTAGTTCCCAACCATATAGAAGAGATAATGCAAATAAAACAATAGTATCAATTTTCTCAGTACAAAGATTGAGTATTTAGCTAGCAAATCGCAAAACACCGTCCCAACATTTTTTTGTGTATAAATCCCATTTTATAAAATATATAGAAGAAATTTAGCTAGCAAATCGCAAAGCACTAGCCTAACAATTTTCTGTGTGTCAATCCCATTGGCCAAAAAAAATTTGACAGCTTAACAATCTTTTTTTCGTCTTCTCAACAGCTATTGGAAGCTTGAAACCTTATAAAAGTTCTATTTATCATGTGGGAGGATACTCTGAAATCAGAATTGATGTTTGGACCCAACTTGTTTTGTGTTTTATCTTCATCCTTTACCCAGGATTTGCATTTCAGGTCTTGGAACTTTTTATTTATAACTTACTGAAATATGTCATCGATAAAGATATACCTTTAGAAGGATGAAGTAAAATGTTATGTTTCACCTATGGAGCTATGTGATGTGATTATAGCACAACCATAGCTATGAAAAGGCACTAAATCTATAAATCGCACCTTCAAAGCATTGTCCTTGACATCAAAGAGAACTTTTTTTCACATTCTTGAAGTAAAGCAAAAGATGGATCTCTTTAATTTATGCAAAACAATGTTGTAAATTGAATAGTTGTACAAAAAAACTCATTTTATTGATTATCTAACAAATTGTTGTCCACAATACTATTTTCCTTGTACAAGTTTCATCCACCATGTACCTTTTGCAACAAAAATAGTCATAAATGTTTTTGACGAAATACATAAATGTATTTTAAAAACCCTCTAGGATTCCACTTCATTGTTAATTGAAGCATCATATCAACCTATTTCCTAGAGAAGTATTACCCAACGAACCTTATATTACAAATCATTGCTAGATAATGATGAGATACCCAACAAATATAGGGTCTCTTACATAGGGGATACATTTGATTGAACACATCACCATGTGTGAGCATGATCATGCTAGTGTCAAAGAAAGATTTGTTTCTTTTGTGAGTAAAAAACTTACCAACATGAGGTAGGGGTTATATACACCTATATCCATTCCTTTTCACCCTTGGGAATCAATCTTTGTGGATTTTTTTTGAGGTTCCCTTATCACATTCAACCACCATAATGGATGTTTTGGTCAATTGGTTCTCGAATATGGTGATCTTTGTGCCATGAATAAGACATTGTGAAACACTTATTCACATATATTTGGTTATATTTAAGTCATCCACTTCTATTGTCAATGAAAAAGATACCAATCCATTTCTATAATTAGGAATCTCTTTGGGATCTACATGACACAATTTTGGACACATCTGCAATGTTCCATTCTTAATTCAACAAAATTTGTTAACCAAACTCGTATGCACTTGCTTCACATGTATAATCACAAGAATCCATGCACATATGATGGGAAACCTTGCTTCCAGTCACTAATTTTTATAACTTCGTCAATATAATGTGACACAATGTGGTCCCTTTGAAATATACTTTAGATTTCGACATATTGGCCAATGGTCATTTCCTATTTGACACCTCCAATGATGGGAACCTTTGTGTCTACACAGAAAATATGTTAACAAAGAAACATACTTCATTGAGAAAATCCAAAATACTCTGTGCAAGTAGATGAGATTCCATGAAAAGCATTCACAAAGTTCAAGAAGTGACGTGACAAGGATTGTGTCTTCAACAACTTCTTAGTTGGGGAAAATGTGTGGCTTCGTATTTAGAAATAAAAATTCAAGGCCTTGTATCTCAAGTGTATGTCACTACAATACATACAATATACTATCACTAAGTAGTGTGGTTATAAGGAATTCAACCTCAAATTTCCACCCTACCTTGGGGTGCATCAAATCTTCAATGTTGAGCTCATATGGCCTTATAGTCCTCCAATACCTTAGTAAAGTACAAAACAATGAAAGAATTCAATGGAGATAGATATGAAATTCAACTCACCAATGACTTGTAATCAATCCATTAATAAGAGGATGTGCCATGGATGCCACAAGTATAGGGTTTGCACCCTATAACTCCTTGATAATACACAATAAACATGGTGGTTTAAATAGACCATTTGAAATCCTTGTGAGGATTGGATGAGTTGTAGGTCAACTTACATTACCTCTAAACCTACTTAAGGTGTATAATATAATTCCTATTTTAGTTTTGCACTAGTATGTATTGGACAGATCCCGTGAGATAAAAAGAGTAATTTCTATGTGACCGAGGAAAGGTCATTCCAAACCAAGATAGTATAGATATTTCTAGGTAGATGGTCTTGTTTTTGTATTAAGTAAAGTCCAATGGGACAAGTGTATCCCATGTTTTTCTTGATTGTAGCCTAGAAAAAACTCTCCTTGAAATTTGTACCTAAGTGATTTTTTGGACCATTCTATCTTGTGCATGTGGTATACTCACTAACAAAATGTTCACATGTGACTGAAGGTACAAACAAACAAGTACATGTAAGATATTTCCTCATCAAGTGAGGGAAGCTTAGGAAAAATAGAGGGAAATGTTACTGCATCTAGTAGGTATGATACGTGAAGGACCAGAGGTGAAAAAGTTAGAATAAATTTTCGTAGACACATGGAATATTTTATTTTCGAAGGAGGATCATGCTCTTATGATGATGACAAAATAGGATACATAGATGTGCCACTCAGGTACAAGAATATGGTGAAACAATGGGTACTTAAGGAACTACCTCTGTTAGACATTGACTTCATTGTCAACAATAGGACATATCACATTTCCCCATCCTCCATGTGTAACAACCCCTCTGTTACGACATATAAGTACTCGTGGAACAGTAAGAGATATTTTTTTTTTGACATCCATAACACATCATTTGAACTAGTGAAACATGATAGTGATGTACATCAACAATACTCATTCTATTTCTCTCATTTCATTGCATTATTGGATTTAGATATCACTTAATACATGAAGGATCTGCCACTTCACATATAATAACATACAAGCCACCCACCCAACCTATCCTGCAAGGTTAGGACCTCCAAGACACAAAATCAATGCTCAAGTATAAAATTTGTCCAATTGATCTTGTCCATTTAAGGTCTCAAGACTAGCAACTGTTATGAGGAATCAAGAAGTATCTAATTCCCATACCTTCAATCTATCCTGTAAATCAAATAATTTATAACAATCTTGTGGGAAATTTTTCTTCAAATGACATAGAAAAACTGATATATTAGTGATCACCTCATAACACAATGTATACTATTTCAATAACTCATCATCTTACGTATTGAAAGAATAGGAAACAATCCAATAAAATCAGGACATAAACTTAATTAGTAACAATGACCTTCAACATGTAACCTAATAAGATGAAAGTTCCATCTTACTCTAGTTTACTGGGGAAAAGTGACAACCCTACATAGTAAATCCAAGTAGAAAGCTACCAATCTATATCATAAATTAAATGAGGAAAACAACAACAGAGGAAAACTCCCAACACAAAGTAGAATCATAAGCTTACTCTGTACTTTTGTGAACCAACGGATACTGTGAAGAAATAAACCTGCAACCGAGTGAAAGTTTGTTCTAAATTGAGTTAATAATTTTATATATGGAACCTGAAATTCGTCTTTTGGGTGTCAAAGTGAAACACTTCTAAAGCCAACTCTAGAAGTGCATGGATAGGCTCCTTGAAATCCCAAGTTTAGAAGGAATAGTCCTTGGTGTGCGCAGAGATCCTTTTAAGTCGGGAGAGGTTTCTAACCTTTAGAACTATGAAGCTCAGAAGAGACAGTGCAAACATACATAGGAGAGGAACAAGGTACACACTCAACAATTATAATCTAGAGGTCACGAGGGATGCGCTATTGAGCACTAGAGTTCATTTCAAAGGTAAAGCTCAAGAGGGATAGCGTGTGTAGGGTTCAAAAGAGGAAAACAATGGTTGAAATCCCTTTGAAGGAAACCAATGGATGGGATTAGATCATGAGGAAATCAAAATCCCCAGGACCATTGGATCAGACAAAAATGTGAACTCGTTAAAACCCGGAGACATTCGGGCTTCGTCACTTCAGGATATCCAAGTTATTTATCTTGAGAGAGGCTCGAAGTTTGAATTTACGAAGTGATCTACACTATAGATCAGTGGGTGATTTCTAGTCATTGGATCTGTAAGGGTTCAATGATCTGGTGAGATTGGGTTCATAACCATAGAGAGTCAAGAAACCCCAAAGCTCCAAAGTCCCAGAGTGAAGGACAGTCGTAGATCTAGTGATTGATCAAGATTCATTATATCTAAAAGCCTTCGTTCTTTGGCGGTTCATTTAATCGCCACTTCGACAAAAATTGAGACATGAAGCTAAAGGTTAAGGAAATCCCAAAGTTTCAAAGTCTGGAGTAAATCCTTACCATCCAACACTAAGTACACATGTCCATAGATCCTAAGTATTCAGAATTTGACCAAACGGGAGGTGGTGAGTGAAAATTGTTTTGATGAGAAAAGTCCCAAACTCTCGGAGTTCCAAAGTTAATTAAGAAATGTCAGATCTGAGGGTTCAAACTTTTTTAGTTTGGAGGTAATGTGAGTTGTAGAAGAAAAAACCTCTAAGGCCTGAAGCTTCAGAGTTACTTCTAGTCGTAGATCAGAGCAAGGTAAAGGAACCATTGATCTCTGAGTTAATCAGGATTCGGCTCTCCAGCTAAGTTGAGAGGTAAAGTTATGGATTACAAAAACAATGAAGTTCCAAACTTCTGGAGTAAAGGTGATCCGTAGATCTAGCGAACAATCAAGGACATTTATATATTTAAGTCTTAGTCCTTCGGAGGTTCGAAAGTTCAACACTCTGGAAGAAATGGGTGGATGTTTACAAAAAGTGGAAACTCCCAGAGTTATGAACTCTAGAGTGGATGGCAACTGTTAATTTGAGGGAGAGTGTAAATCATCAAATCTCCAAGATCTTCGATGCTGCAATGATCCAGATTGAACAGTTTCAAGTTGTGAAAGTGGGGAAAACCCCGAATTCTAGATTTCCATGGTGGATCTCCACCATAGAAAATCATATAAGGAAAATTTGTTCCAGTTTCTAGATTAGATTACTAAAAATTACAAAGGAAGTTGGGGTGGGTTTAACCTATGACTTCTAGTCAACTCAACACAATACCAGATTCGATAAGCCATTTATACTTTGGTACCATCATGGTATCTTATCCAATATTATTCTTAACTTTTTTATTCCATTCATCATCAATTTGTATTAGAATCTTTTCTCGAAGATTCATCTTAACAGGTAATACCGAAAATATGCATGGTCTCCTACTCAATGCATCTACCACTCAATTCATAGTTCCTTTAATGTAAGAAATTTCAAAATCATATTCTCTAAGTAATTCTAACCAACGCCTTTGTCGCGTGTTCAGGTCACTTTGTGTAAAAATATGTTGCAATCGACAATGATCTGTATTTAATTCGAATTTGCATCCAATCAAATAATGTCTCCATACTCTCAAGGCATAAACAATAGCTAATAACTCCAAGTCATGTGTTGTGTAGTTTTCTTCATTCATTCTCAATTTCCTTGAAATGTAAGTGATCACTCGACCGTCTTGCATCAAAACTCCACCTAACCCTTCCTTGGATGCATCTGTGCATAACAAGAACTCCTTGTCCATGTTGGGGAATTTTATTATTGGCGTTGTCGTCAGAAAGTCTTTGATCCTTTGAAATGATTCTGCGCATTTCTCATTCCACAAGAACTTCTTGTTCTTCTTCTACAATTTCGTGAATGGATTTGCTATCTTCGAAAATGCTTCAAAAAATCGTTGGTAATATCTTGGTAAACCCATAAAATTGTGTACTTCGTGTACGTTTGTCGATGTTTTCCATTCCATAATAGCCTCCACTTTCGTTGGACCCACAATGATACCTTCACCAGATATGATATGTCGCAAGTAGTGAATCTTATATTGGTAAAGAGAGCATTTTGATAGCTTCCCGTACAATTTTTTTTCACTTAGGCACTGCAGGACCAACCTCAAGTGTTCATCATGCTCTTCCTTTGTCCAAGAATAAATCAATATTTCATCAATAAAAACTTGAATTTTTTTTTCCAAGTATTCATGAAACACCACATTCAGCAAACTCATGAATAACCCCGGGGAATTTTTCAATCTGAAGAGTAAAATTGTAAACTCATAGTGTCCAAATATCGTCATGAAAGCAGTCTTAGGATATCTTCTTCTTTAATATGTAATTGGTGATATCCTGATCTCAAGTCAATATTCAAAAATATCATTGTCCCTTTCATGTGATCAAACAAATAATCTATTCCTGGCAACAAATATTGGTTCTTGATTGTATCATTTCTCAATTGATGATACTCAATACAAAGTGTCCACGATCCATCCTTATTTCTCATTAAAATAAATGGTGCACCCCAAGGTGACACACTTGGATGAATAAGTCCCAAATCCAACAATTCCTTCAATTTCATTTTCAACTCCTGCAATTTAGGCGTTGACATCCAGTAAGGATAATAGGTTCATTTCCCAGTTTCAAGTCTATTGTAAAATCCAACTCTCTTTTGGGCAGTAAAATGGGTAATTCTTATGGAAACATGTCTACAAACTCTTTCACTATAGGAAGGTTTTCTAGTCCTTCTTCTTCACCTTTTTGATTTAGCACTAATATTGCATATAGTTGTCATCCCTTGCACATACTGTTCTGCAATTGTAGGGAAGAAATGAACCTCAAGGACACTCCCTAGTTTCTTCCTACAATCGCTCTACTTTTCCCCAAATCATCCATCAAAATTAACCATTTTGTCTTACATTTAAGTATCACATCATGCGATTCCAACCAATCCACACCAATCACTATATCATATTCCCATAGATTAAATCTATTTCATAAATCAAATCATTTCTAGCAGTCTTACATGCAAATTTTCTTCAAATGACACAGAAAAACCAGTATCTTAGTCATCACCTCATAACACAATGTACATACTATTTCAATAATTCATCATCTTACGTATTTAAAGGATAGGAAACAATCCAATAAAATCAGAACATAAACTTAATTAGTAATAGAGACCTTCAACATGCAACCTAATAAGATGACAATTTCGTCTTACTCCACTTTGCTGGGGAAAAGTGACAACCCTACATAGTACATCCAAGTAGAAAGCTACTAATCTATATCAAAAATTAAATGAGGAAAACAACAATAGAGGAAATCTCCCAACACAAATTAGAATCATAAGCTTACTCTGTATTTTTGTGAACCAGCGGATACTGTGAAGAAATAAACCTGCAATCGAGTGAAAGTCTGTTCTAATATTGAGTTAATAAATTTTTGTAAGGAACCTGAAATTCCTCTTCTAGGTGTCACAGTGCAACACTTCCAGAGCCAACTCTAGAAGTGCATGGATAGGCTCCTTGAAAGACAAAATTTAGAAGGGACAGTCCTTGGTGTGCGTAGATATCCTCTCAAGTTGGGAAGAGGGTTCTAACCATTGGAACTATGAAGCTCAGAAGAGACAGTGTGAACATACACAGGGCGTGCGCAAAGTATGCACTCAACAAGTAGAATCCAAAGCTCGGGAGGGATGCACTATTAAGCATTGAAGTTCATTTCAAAGGAAAACATAAAGCGGGACAATGTGTGTAGGGTTTAAAATAGGAAAACAAAGGTTGAAATCCCTTCGAAGGAAACTAGTGGACATGATTTGATCATGAGGAAATCAAAATCCCCATGATTGTCCAATCAGAAAAAAAATGTACACTCATTAAGACTCGGAGACCTTTGGGCTTTGTCACTTCGATAGATCCATGTTATTTATGTTAAGAGAGCCCCGAAGTCTAAAGTTACGAAGTGATCTACATCGTATATTAGTGGGTGATTTCTAGTCGTTGGATCCACAGGGGATCGACGATATGGTGAGATTGCGTTTGTAACCATGGAGAGTCAAGAAACCCTAGAGCTCCAAAGTCTAGGAGAGAAGGATAGTCATATATATGGTGACCGATTGAGATTCGTTAGATCTACGATCCTTCATTCTTCCACGATTCGGTTAATTGACACTTCAACAAAAATTTAGACATGAAGCTAAAGGTTAAGGAAATCTTGAAGTATCGATGTTCAGAGTAAATCCTTACCATCCAATGCTATGTACACGTGTCCATAGATCCAAAGTATTTAGAATTTGTCCCGACAGGGGGTGGTGAGTGAAAGTTTTTTTGATGAGAAAAGTCATGAACTCTCAGAGTCATGAACTCTCAGAGTTCCAAAGTTAATCCCAACCATTTTCGAGGGTCAATCAAGGACCATCAGATATGAGTATTCTTCCTTCGTTAGTTTCGAGGTAACGTGAGTTGTAGAAGAAAAAACCTCTAAATCCTAGAGCTCTGGAGTTACTTCTAGCCATAGATCAGAGCAAGGTAAACGAATCATTGATCTTCGAGTTAATAAATATTCGACTCTCCGACTAAGTTAAGAGTTTAAAGTTAAGGATCATTAAAACCTCGGAGTCCCAAACTTCCGTAGTAAAGGAGATTTGTATATCTAACGAACAATCAAAGATCGTTAGATATTCAAGTCTTAGTCCTTCGAAGGTTCAATAGTTCAACACTCCGAAGGAAATGGGTTGATGTTTATAAAAGGGAGAAAATCCTGGAGTTCCAAACTCTGGAGTGGATGAAAACAGTTTATTTGAGGGAGAGTGTAAATTGCCAGATCTCTGAGCTCTTTGGAGGTTTGGTGATCTGGGTGGAACATTTTCAAGTTGTGAAAGTGGGGAAAATCCCGAAGACCGGAGTTCAATGGTGGATCTCCACTGTAGAAACTCATGTAAGAAAAATGTGCATCAGTTTTTATATTATATTACTAAAAATTATGAAGTAAGTTGGGATAGGGTTAACCTACGACTATCAGTCAACTCAGCTCAAGACTAGATTCGGTCGGTTAGAACTTTGGGAGAAAAGGAGTGCTGAGTTTAAGAAACCTCTGGAGTGTCCGAGTTCTAGAGCCTTGAATAGTGCCCTTTTTTACTAGCACTAGGTTTTGTCTCCTATTCCCAAGCATACCTTGTTTAGGTAAAGGGGCTAGTGCACTACAAGTTAAAAATCAAAATTCTAGATACTTTAATAGACCTTCCACAGTCCATAATTTTTTGGTTTTTTTTTAATAAAAACAAAGGTACCCAAGGTTATTATTAAATTGGCTTTATAAACGATTTTGATAGAATATCCACATATCAATTCTTATCAATTCAATTCACCAGAGAAATTCATGATGTAAATTCGGATCCAAACCCTTATTTTACCAATGAACTATTCACTGTTAAGTTCCTAAAATAATATCTACAAAACTCCAATCACATGAACTTCAATATGGATGAAGATACAAATTTTAAGACAACATAGATCATACACAATATAAATTCAACTTTACAATGACAATCATTCCTCTCAATTTAGGGTTCGTAAAACATCCAAAATTACAACGAAAGTTTAAAATATAAACACTATAATTATTATTTGTTTGCAACAACTGTAATTAAAAAATATTTCTCTGAACTAATTCTCATTGATAGAAAATGTAACCATTGGAATTCAGACTTTCTAGTGATCCTACAAAGACTCAATTAGTCTATTATACTAATACACTCGTAATATAAATGAATTCGGAATATAAAAATAAATACTAGAACCAATGAATGTCGCGTAATGAAGATGGAATTCAAGGTTTGTGCTCTTTCCGTTCCCTTGCTTGCTATTCACAAAGACTTCACCGGTAACTCCCAACAAACTCTATGGGTACTCTTCTTCCTCCTTATCCCCCAAGATGCAAAGGGGCCAAGCACAACCATAACACAATAACTTCCAAGATTGACTCGCAAGGAAGAGCTTCCACTCTTTTCACAAGCCTCAAGTCCCAACTCTCACATGTAAAATCACAGTCAATCAAACATTTGATAGCATAACAGTGTTTCCCCAAGGGTTTGATCCCCTTCCCTTCTATGTCAACTGCTTTATAGAATTTTTCCTCTCTGAAATATATTCCTCATGCATAATTCATCAATTTTTAATAATTAAGTAAAAGGATTATTCACCCACTACATGTGTTACATTCTCCCCGGGTTGCACAAGTAATTTCTCTTTTATTTTTATTTAGAAGCCACTTTTCCTCACATTTCCCCATGTGTTCCTAATTTTCCTCTTATTTGTCTCTTAGTTCCCCAATCCCCTTAATTAATGGGTGTCTCCTAAATAGTTTTTAGTTAGAGTTGAATTACGAGTCTTCTTAGTTAGGCTAGGGTTGGCTGACTCAAATTCTATTCTATGCACAACCCATTCTCTCATGTTGTTATTTATTTATAAATAAAGATTCATTTTTAATAATTCCATGCACACATGTGCATTTTATCAATTATTTATGTCTTTACTTACTATTTCCTAACATTTGATTTCCTTCAAATATTTACTCATGTCACAATTCACTTAGTCCCTTTATTTCAAATTTTAGACTTCGACTTATACTTTTGGTTGGATTCATAATTAATAATATATTTTTCAATTAATTGTTTTAATCCAACAAGGTCTAATCATTCCAATGTTTTCTAGGCCACCTATGTTTATTGACTCGGGTTTCAATTGCATGACATGCCCTTCATGACACATCTTCGTGCTCCAAGGGTGCCACACACATTGACTTGTTTTTGGAAGTTTTTCCAACCCCTTGGAGTAAAAACTCCACTCAGTTGATTTTGTGAGAGACTAAGTGCTTCTAAGGAATAAGGACTCTTCCTTATTGCACGTCACTTAGAAATCTTCATGAATGACTGTCTAAGTCTTCCCTCATGGAATTGTGGACCATGCAAATTAGGTAATAGTTAAAGTACAGTTCTAGCCATGATGCGAGTGCTAGTAGGTTGTGACAAGGATGTTTCCACACCTCTCTCTCAATATCTAGTTTTTTTTATGCAAGGCCCCTTTACTCCTTATGTGATTTGGATTAGCAAGCATCATCAATCCTACATCCACTCACAAAAACAATGTAAAAAATACATATACATAAATCATACTAAAATCCATCATACATCATATGTGAATAATAATGAAATACTTAAACAATACAATCCACTCCCTGACTCAATCTGGAGTCCAAGGAAGCCATTTGATGCCACCAGCATCCATAACCTATCATGTGTCCTGCACACTCAAGACGGCTAGTCAAAAACACCTATCAACATATATATACATCAATATAATCAATCAACCACAACACCTCAACATCATCATATATCACCCGTAATCTGAATGAAATCACCATGTACCATACCCGGATCACTTGCAAGAAAGTGTCCTCAAAGAATAATTCAATAATAGTATGCTCAGTAGAGCATGATGTTACACCCTGCATAGCCTTTATTCTTAAGGGGCACACAATAAATTTAATATTTTTTTGTTTTTATCGGTGATGGCTCCTCACAACAGCCTCCATGCCATGGGTACAATACTAGGTGTGCTTAGCGTGAAAGAACTAAAGCAACATCAGTTGTTGAAGAGAACCTAATAAATGAAGACATGGATATTGATGAATTACTTAAGAATTGGAAAACACAAAAGAAGACTAAAAGAAATTGATGATGTATAATAATTTTATAAGATAGATAGATGTACATTATATAGCTAGTATATTTGGAACATATTTTTCATGATAAATATCATTTATAAAAACACTTTTTTATGACATATTCCTTTGAATGATAAACCTCATTTATAGCTTTACAATCACTTTTTATCAATTTTGAATCTTTTTAATGCATATTTTTTAGTAGAATATAGATTGGGTATTTGGGAATTGAGAGTGATGTGATGGGGGGAGGGGTCATAGGAGATTCCACCTTCACATGGTTGGCCCTATTCAGTAGAGAAAATATTATTGGAGTCATTTATTCTTGGAGCAAACCTCTCTCGATCCAACAGAGCAACAACATAGTCAATGTTGACATCAGTGTTGCTCCTATAGATTGAGGGAGGTTTTCTCCAAGATCAGATGACTCCAATAAATTATTCTCGAAACCAAGAGGATCTTATTTAGGCCATCACATCTAAGATGTCTGTGTGTCACTATTTAATATCCTCTCATATGGAATTTACAAAAAATAAAATCAATGGTGTTTACTATTTGCAATCTTGTCGGTTTTAATTTCTATTAGGATTTATTAACATGTCTTAAAAGTAACTTTTGGTTTTTATTGAAAACTAAATATGATTTTTTTTTTATTTACTACAATATGCAATTCATGCATTTGTAGATGCTCTAGATGT